>JAHQIW010005594.1:0-45366 GCA_019055375.1 Parelaphostrongylus tenuis | reverse complement strand
CATCGCGATAGTAGCACCGCAGACCTGAAATCAAGGACGCGCCCTCCCATATACCAGACGAGACAGAACCCACGAATATAAAAAAAAAAACATCGATATTTCAGGGAATCTTACGAACCATGCGTCCGAGCTCTGAAGAAGGGAAAATCTTCGATACGTTTCCCATCAAGTTGCTAGTAGTGTTGCTACTTCTACTATTATCAACTTCGCATTTGCTAGACGCATTTGTCCGTCCACTCATGCGTACAGCTGATAATGAAACACCATCTATATATCCACAGTAGAGTAATGACCGCGGCTGAGAAATGGAGTTTCCTTTCTGGAACAAGGCAATGACAAGTCTTGCTTCTGATCGTTGCAACAATGCCAACCCTTATGTGCGTAAAATATCTTCGTGACAAACTAAAGACTGAGCAACTCAAACATTTAATCAAAATATTTATAATCTATTGAACTGATGAACCATATATAAAAGGATAAAGGATAAAGCTCTCGGCGTTGATCAATCCCTGAGGAATGCGCCATGCATTCGACTTCAATTCTTAACTTCGTTTTGAGGTGATTGAATGCATATCCGACTTTAACAATGACTCGCGATGGCCTCCCGCTGAACCGAGTCAGTGCTGCTTATTCTCCCAGACAAGTCTGAGACCTGTCTGGTACCAATTTACCGACCCCGGAGAGATGGATGGCTTGGTGAGCCATGAGCGCGAGGTCGAACCATTGACCTTGTGTGCGACACAGAGCACCTCTAACCACTGCGCCGCATGCGCTCATCAATTCAATCACCTCAGGAGAAGTTAAAAATTGAAGAACAATATATATATTTACTAGCTAATTTTTTTGAAAGGCGATATGACGTAGAGCATAATGTTCAACTCTTTGTAGAACCCGAAGTTATCAGTGCATGAGCATATTATTTCTATGCTAATACTACTAGTTACCAATAACTGATAGTCATGGTAATACGTGAGATATTTAATCGTGACCATCGTCTTTTGTTTTTATTTCTGACCAGAATTTTGCCATTCCCGTTCAATAGCAGAGATTTATTTGTACTGTCTCAAATGTTCTTTTCTATATACAAAATCATTGCATATACACTTAAATTGGACTGTTCAACACGACATGCAGGCAGACGGTCGACTTCTTTGCAATATTATTCTCGCCGACAAAGCATTGATAGTCTCTTTACAGAAAAATAGTGGAGGAGTTTCTGGTTTACAATTACTGTTGTCGTAAATCTCCAAGCATTCGGGATTCCATTGAAGCATCGATTTGTACTACGAATTTCCACAACTAGTAGCTCTGTTATTGTAAATATATGAGAATGAAAAATCAGATGAATACATGGAAATGAAACTAGAATTCTTTTGATCTGAGAAAGAGTGATTACAGAACAAAAGCGTAGGTGGTATATTTGGTTAGCACTCGGCACTCGGAAAGAATGAATTGAGAATTCGATTCTCATTTGACGTTCAGCTTCCTGCATATCACTTAACATAATTGAGAACATAACTCACACAAGCAGTTAAAACCGGGACTGTTCAGTGCTAATGTCACATTGCAATTCCTTACTGAGCACGATGAGCATTTCAAGCTGAGCCGAAGCAATAGTAATGGGTATTGGAGAAGTCTTTGCTTGTCAAATTTGTCAAGTCTTCTTCACAAAAAATTTTTACATAAACTCTCAAACACTAAATTGACCTGTGGAACTTTCTAAAAATCTATAGAATATTCCTTTCTTCTTAATAGCCAGCATACTTTAGAAAAGCGTGCAAGAGTTTGCAGAGTCATGAAGTTTGTAAAAGAAGAAGAATAAGCCCGAATAAACGGAAGGAAAAAATGAGAAAAGTAGTCTGGAAGACAAAAAAGTGAAGAAATTGAAAAAAACTGATAGTGCCGTGTCAACATGTCGTCCTTCACTTCGTCGTCCTTCGGTTTTACTCTGTTGTTGTGTCTGCAACCATTGTTCGGTCCTTGAGATATTACTCCGCTCCTTCACTCTTGAAGTATTTGAAGCTGAAAGTGAATTGCAGGAGGTCTTCATCGATTTCGTGCCATCGTTGGCTCAAGAACATCTTACTCTGTTCGTTTCTCTTTGGAATTTTCCGTGAAAATTCTTTCTTCTATGCGAAAAAATGCTGTAATTCAATTCCTCGCCGCCTTTACACTCTTATTACTTACTTACTTACTCGGACGGTCTGTCTTGACGAATTGCACGGAGTCCAGTAAGTTTTTCATTCGTTTCTTCTTCACATGATTGTCGTCCGTGGTGGTAGTTTGAATCGAGAATTTTCCCTTTAGGTTTTTCTCACGCACTCTGATTCACAGCTTCATTCAACATTCGCACGAAGATGTGCGTCATTTTCACAAATCAAAAAACTAAAATCAAAAACTGATTTGAAAATCACTTTTTCTACACTGACATACGAATAAATTCACATTTCGGCGGAATCTATGGCCAGTCACCTGGTGATGTGCTGAGAAGACGAAGTCGACCTAATGGAATAAGTAGTGAATTCGCGTACACTCGTCCAATCTCAAACAGCTTCAATCGCCGCAGCCAATTCGATTACCCCTTGATGCTTTTGCGTCGAATTTGTGTAAAGCCGACTTGAAATCATTGCACTCATGATTGTCTTTTTATATTTCATTTAAAAATTTTATATCCTTTAAGGTTCGTTACTTTTGCAGTCTTTCTTGTGACGTTGACGTTCCCTTCAGTAGATGAGCAAACCTATTACGTTCATTTAATTCATATATTTAAGTCCTGAAAATTCACAACTATAGATTTGACTTTCTCCTTCGCAACTCTCTAAGCAAGCATAACTCTAGACTTCCTCAAAAACTTTTCACAATATTTGAGATTCGCTACCATCAATGAAATATCCTTATGTTCTAATCGTTCCATAAGAATAATGACTTGTTTTCAAGCGTTTGTCTGACTGAAGCACTTTCTTGCTTCCGATGTTTTCCTCTACTGCATAAATTCTGGCGTATGTCCTGTTTAGAAGGAAAGTAGTTAACGTTCATGCGAAGTGTCATGATTGAATTACCGTGAATGACTATTTTTTTCCTCTTATACTCTATACTATGGAAGATAAGTCGATTTTCACAATGTTAGTGCCCTCTGATAATCCAAATATTTAGTTTTTGTAAATTTGCTTTCAAAGGTGCTTAGCACCTATGCTTAGTTTTTTCGATTTCCTGTACAACTCATTTAGGCGTCTGTACGGCGAAGAAAAACTTCTTTTCTCATTTTTCCATCTTACACTTTCTTTGCTTGCTCCTTTGTGGGACCATAATACGTTTCTGCTAGTCGTCCTGAAATCGGTCGAGGTTATTATCTGATCGTAGACTCGGCTTCTGTTTATGCTTTGTCTCATTTTGCCTTCTTCATTTTCAAGTAGGTTACGCGGATGTGCAGCTTACCTGCCGAGCTCTGTTCACTAGGATGTGACTGCAATTTAAGGCTGAAATTTTGCCACAAGACGAAAACAGCACTTTACTAAATATATTGCAAATTAATGAGAGCTTTTTAAAAAAGGCAAAACTCGCGGAAATGTCAGCTAAACTGATACAGCATAACCGAAACTCTGAACATCGAAAATCAACTAAATGACAAACAAGGAACTGATTGTGATAGAAAGCCAGTTCTGGAGCTTATACAGAAAAGTTGTAAGCTCAATGAACGATTCGTAAGCGTTTCAACACATTTGTCACCATATGCATCAATTTCGACTTTTTCGTTTCGCGGAAATTGTATCGCCTGTTTTAACCTTCAAGATTGACTTTCTCTTAACCTCATCATTGATCAAACAATTCACTGCTTTCAATCGGCATTCATTTATTTGACCGTCTCTTCCGGTGGTATGATCTTATAAATATACCCAATAATGTAGAGTGCTGTGCAAAAAACGTTTGCGTCAGCCGGGATGCGAACCCAGATCTCACTCTTTCCAGAAGCGTGTTTGCAAATGTTTTTGCACAGCACTCCAGATTATTGGGTATATTATAAGATCATACCACTGCAAGAGGCGGTCAAGAAACAAAAGAATTTCGATTGATTACCCAATATATGTCAACATAAGTGGGTCCGATGACGATAGCGGCTGCTCCGCCAAACCGTCGACGGTTGGTTGTTGACAGATAACGCATGAAGCACTCGAAAGAAAGGTATAATATGACAAAAAGCCAGCGAGCAATCGAGTGCGAAAACACGTCGTCGACAACTCTCTATAAGGAGTGTAACGCTCCCGTGAGAACTGACTATAAAAAGATGGGCAGACGACGGGTTCTGCCCGGCTGATGAGTCTGTAAGGACGAAACACGTGTCTCGGGCTGTACAAGAGCCCTTACCAGACCACGTGACATGTTGGCTCAAATAATAGTGAAAGGACTCTGTGTTAGGTAAAAATTTCGCTTGGCATAGAGTGTAAAACGTTCGTCTTCGATAACTGTCTGTAAGGGAGCAGAGCTCCCGAGAGAACTGTCTATAAAAATATCGGAAGGCTACGGGATTTGCTCGGCTGACGAGTCTGTAAGGACGAAACACGTGTATCACGTGTACGAGGGCCCTTACCAGACAACATGACAGGTTGGCTCAAATGATAATAAAAAAGATAACGCATTGTAGCGTAGAAAGAGAGCTGTGAAAAACGAGCGTCGGTGGTGCATCGGTTCAGCACACGCTCCTGGAAAGAGTGGGATCTGAACTTGAATCCCGGCTGACGCAAATGTTCTTGCACAGCACTCTACATTACTGAGTATAATTCACTACTTTCTTGTTGAGCAGACCCAAAGTTGTTTACTTCCATTTTCTGCTAAGGATTCTATCAAAATGCCTTTTCAGTTGTGAACCGCCCCATATGAGTTCTTTTTCTTTCCCTAGATGTTCAGCTCACACGGTGTTGATGATAATTCCTATTCGCCTATCGTTTCGACCTCTTCGTCATTTCCAGATCGACTCGAGAGACTACGAAGGCTAGCATAAGAGGATGAACAACTGCAAACAATCATTTCGAATCATTCGCTTTGAAGAAGACGGAGAATCCGAAACGTTGGCTGAATAAAATTTATTACCAACTTTGTGTAAGTTGAAGAATTTGAGAATTATACTAAATTCTCAGATCGATGTTGAGTGAAAGTTGGTCTAGTATATTATTGGAATTGTGTTGGTGATAATCTTTTCTAGTTGAAAGAGAGCTTGATAGAATCAAGAAACCTTTGCAACAAATTACAATCTTTCTCCTGCTGCAAAGATGAAACTGTGTTCAATAAGTGCCAGATCTCATTCAGCAGGAAACGATTTCGATTTGAATAGGTCTTTAGTGCCGCTGCGTAACTGCGATTAAGTCTTGAGTAGTAATTAGCTTTTTTAACAGCTTTACACGTCTCTATCTGTTGAGTTCTCAATTTCTCAGGCTCTCTACTTTTCATCGGATTATCGAAAAATCTCGGAAAACCATCGCGATTTCACATTTCTAATTCATTAAAAACTTTTGTAACGTTGCATGAAACTCAAACGATGTTGCTCACTTCAATAGCTTGTCACACTGTTGCAGCACGACATACAGAGATATATGACATCTCCAAGACACAAACCTCCAAATTCAAAAGGAACTTGAATTTAGCCAGAAAAGCTAGGTTAATGTCACACCTTTTCAAAACTTTCTGCATTGTTACAAGAATCTCTTCACCGACAACCCACAGGTGCGGTCACTACTGGGGCGCCGTGAAAAGACTTGAAAGCTGCTTCTCGAGAAACGAGGAAAAAAGTCTTAGTAGGTAAAGCAGCATTCATTAAAAAAAAACGGGTTGAGATCCGCTGGTTGCTGCCTCAATCCTGAACTACAAGCTCACAGAGTCTTCTGGCTGGCATAAGGAACTTTTTGTCAGACTCGTTTGGGAAGACTGAAGAACTAACCACTTTTTCAAGTCAATCGAACGTCACTGCCATTTTTAGGGTAGCACAAGGCCATGAAGACTTAGAAGATTATCAATTGTCAACCTGAATCGTTAGATTATTTGTTAGAAATTTTGTGTACATATGAATGATTAGGAAACTTTGGGCTTTATTTTAGTTTTTTTTTTTCAGATTTCTGGCGATGTTACCCTTAATAACTATTTTTTCTGTGACCGAGGTAACTTCATCTTCAACTCATTGCTTAAAATCTGGATTAAGTACTACTGAAATAGTCGAGACGTTAATGGCTAACTATAGCAGGTTACCCATTTCTCTGCTTTTTTTGTGCTTTTTTTTCGTAGACTATCGTGTAAACCTCGAAGGCGCATATATTACAGCAAATTCAGAGGCTCCTTGCAATTCAAGTGTGGTTATTGTTTTGATCTCGCGCCTCATATCAGCATCCTCCAATCTTCCTGGGGTTACTTAAACCATACAACCAGCCGAACACCGCAAATCATCGTATAGACCGAGTACTCATTAAATTATAAATGACGGGCGCTTTTCCTTATCTACAATCATTATTGATAGATCCTAACAGCATATCTTTAACTTTTTGTGAAGACTGTTATGGTATGAACACTTATACAGCGAAATACACGTGTTTCGGCTTTGAAGTCTTGTCAGTTGCAGAGGAAATTTTCGCCTAAGCCAATCCCTTTCGTAGGATAACTCCCTTACATAGAGGAACCGCACGACGTACATGTTACACCGTATGTAATATGGGAAATCACTTTGCCTACGGATAACATATCTTTGCATGTCCACTGACATGATCATAGGACATCGAAACGATTAACAGTCGATTGCTCCCATCTGCTATTTTTATTACAACACCTTTATACTCAAACGTTTTTCAAGACCTCGCTCAAAATTAATGTATCCTCACAGCATATTTTGACCCTTTTGTGAAGTCTATTACGAGCACTTACACAGTGCAACACACGTTTTCGGCCTTGCAGCCTCGTCAATTAAACTGCATACTTCGTCTGAGCCAGTCCCTTCCGGCTGTCAGGATGTATTAATTCTGAGCAAAGTCTTAAAAAATAGACGATTATAAAGGCATTATTAATATGCTCTAAGTCACAAACTATTGATGAGCCTTTAATGTGGCGAAGAATTTACCTTTTTCTGGTTATACGAGTTTCATCAGACCTAAACGAAGTCCATAACTTTTTTTTTGAGACTGTGAACCAAGAACTTTTCACACTTTATCTTGATTGCATACTCGTTTCCTCATCAAGATCCCACATTGTGTTTAAGAAATTGGTTGAGAATTCCAATAGCCTTTTAATCATTATTTATGTACTTTTATAATGTGTTCTTTTCTGAAATTGTAATGTGAACTTTCCTCCACTGAATTAGCAGCTCACTACGGCTGGCTGATGTCCTTGGATTATTTGCGATGTACAATATGGGTTCACCCCTTCAACAAGATCCTTCCAACCTTAGGCTTCTCACATATCCATCAGGATGACAAGTTTACACTTTCGCAACGACGCTTAATTTCGTTTTTATTTCGGAATGGACCAAGCCTAGTTTACCAGACCAACTTCTCTGGAGGTTCTTAGTTGACACCGCCCTCCTCCACTGTAACTTTCGATCTATACATAACACATCACGACAGGATCCGATGGATTACCAGTAGCTATCGCCTTTAAAAACGTCCAAAAATATCCATACGCAAATTTTTGGTGCTCATGGTGTTTTTTCAACAAGCGTAGCCCATTGAACGGATTTGGTAGAATGGACATCAATGGAATATATTGGTGTTTGCTCAAATTACTAAGTGATCAGGATTAAAGGGCTAAAAGCGATTCAGATGCAAGGTGAACTTATATGCAAATCTTGAGGGATTGTTTTGCTCAGCCGACGCGAGGCTGCTAATGGTACTAGCAGTGGTAGTAGTAGCAATGGTAGTTCGATGACTAACATTTCGACGATTTCGTCTTCCTCAGATTGTGAAAGTATGCTGTAATTAGACTAATAGAACCAATTGTGAACTTATGTTTTATTGACCATCACGCATGATTCTGGTAAAAATTAGACTTTAGTTCTTTTTTTTGTTTCTTTCTACATGACCACTTTTCACGTACTGAATGTACTCGAGCACTGATTCATCCCACTGTTTGCATCTGTCATTCACGGGAGGGATCTTAGATTTGCGTATCGGTTTAGTTGCTAGATGAGTTTTTCGCCTTCCCCTTGAGTATCAATGTCTAGCGGAATTGTGAGCTAATTCTACTAGAGTGTTCTGCAGTTTCCACAACAGCCCGTGGTTTGTGCTTATGAATACCATGAATCCTTAGCTCGACAATTCTTATAGCAATTTACCAAACTCAGTGATATGAGGTGGATCTCATGAGTATGTTGTGCGTTCTACACAAAATCTTTAACCACTAAGCTTTCCACACGACTCCTTCTACTATTTTGAACTTTAGTGTTATCATTACAAATGGGTGCCACTAATTGCACTATCACTATTACCAATGTTGATTCTAGGATCCCCTCAAAATTTTCATCATTTTACGTGATTGATTGCAACCACTTCTAAATTATTGTTTAGATCTGAAATCCCACCGCCGCAGCCAGTTCCTGTGCAAGTCGAGGTCACTGTGCAGGACATCATGGAGCTCTCCGTGCTAAGCAATAGTTTTTCGGCCGATGTTTGGTTCAGGTAACCTTGCGATCTTTGTTGTTCAACAATGAAACTATGGACTGACAGTGTATTTCTGAGCCTTTCATAAGGTTTTTTTATCGGCATTAATACAATGCAAGACAAGTGTTTCGGCATTACAGTCTCCAATTGCGCGCGGTAACTTTTGTGTGAGCCGATTCCTTTTTGAGTGTTTACCTCCTTACGTAAACGGATCGTCAGCGAACATGTTACACAGCACGTGTTACATGTTACAAAGTGAAAAATTCACTTCACACTTCACAGAGATGACTAATAATGCATTTCCAGTGGCAAGATCAACCGAACAGTAGTGATTAACACTCGATTGCTCAGGGCTGGCAATTTTGATAATACCTTTATATGCGACTGTTATCTGAGACGATTCCTTTATGTAAAAGGGTTCACCCTTAATTACGATTGGCTCAGAAGATGGATACTGTGCAACTGACTAGGTTGTAAGGTCAAAACACGTGTTTGCACTGTATAAATGTCGATAAAAAACTTCATGAAAGGCTTTGAAAATACATTGTCAGATTTCATTCTTTTAAGCGTGGTATCAGGAAACAGTCGAATATAATGAAGCTGTAGACTCTTCAATAGTTTCTGCTACCAATAATGTGCAGAAAAATTTTTTCCCTGCCGACAGCGAGCACCTTTGGTCAATATTTATTTATGATTTGCTTACACTGTTGTAACGTTATAGGAAAAGTGTCCCAAGTGTCCATGTAAAGCTGGTGTGCGCCGCCCCCAACTATTTCTTCTACCTTTTCTTCTGAATTTCAGAGAATATTCTCAAATCTAAAGCGCTTGATGAAGAGTGATTTCCTCTACGTTACTTCAGCTTGTATACTTGCTTTACTCTTCTTAGTGCAAACATACAAACAAACGTACACACACACACACACACGCTTGTTAGGTGTTTCCGTCAACACTCCAACCTTCCGCGACCACGCCTGATTTAGCGTATTCTAGATGTATAATAGAGTTTTTCTAAGCAACAGCATAGCGCTTGAATTCTACGAGCTATCGACTAGTTATAAAAAGTCTACCAAAAGAGCTCTGCCAGATGAAGTAGACAGCGAAAGCGTGCTCACTGAAAATCAAAAGTGTACAATTCGTAGATTGTCTTACCGTACATATGGAAATCAATGCGCAAGATCACAAAAGTGTTAAATAGTAGCGAAAATCGTCAAACGAAAGGAAGCTTCGAAAAAGGTTGCTAGAAGAAAAAGCAACGATTAGGAAAAGTTGGCTCTTCTTATGGTATTTATTTTACCTTCTCGCCCTTGTTCTAACAGTTTCTTTTTGAATTCTATCACTGAAGAAATTTAATTGCAGTTCTATATGGCACGACGAGAGGCTGGCGTTCAACCATCTTGATAGTTGCAGAGCAAACATGTCGTTCGATGACAAATTTGAAACGGTAGCTTACAACTTATGCAAACATGTGTATACATCATGCGCATTGCGGTATGTGTAGCGCACTGCTCAAAGATGGTCTGCAAAACATATTTGGTAGTTCTTCTAGTGCAACAATTTAGTGCGAGGATCATTTGCAAGTATAAGAACTATGTATGTTTTGATCCTTAGATGGCACCTACAAGACATTTATAGCCTACATTCATTCAGTTACCCATGTCATGTTTGACGAAGTCTGATAGAATGGTGGCTCACTTTTTGATCAATGACGAGTTTGTTTCTTCCTATCTATAGCAAATAAAATGCAGACCTATTCTGACAATGATTTTTGGATTTCAAATCTATTTGATCAGCATTTGGCCTTATAAGGTCTATCGATGCAGGAGATCTCGAAGCGAGTTTCTGACGCGGTCACAAATTCCAAACTTTGGGAATTGAACTATAAATGCAATCAAGTGAAGTAGTCAGCAATCGTCGCTCGAGACTGAGATTTAAATTATTTTCGCCACTTAGACTCCTCTGTTTGAAATTTATCACTCAGTTTTGAGCCTTTTGCACTACCTGGGCCTCATTTGACATGGATCTAAGAACTTACCTATCAAATGATGGGCGAGCAAATAGATTGTTCACATTCACGCGAACTTCGAATGCTGATCCGCTTTTAATCCTCCATATTTTTATTATCGGCAACCAGCACAAGATAACCCGTCGACTTCTAAGCCACTTACAGAAAGCTTGCATGAAACATAAAAGGTTCACATCATTCGCCGTAGATTACGTTCTGCCCATGTCGCTGTACATTCTTTATAGGAATGAAGCACGTCGAAATGAGGTGCCGAGAGAAAATTCACCCATTTTTCAAAAGAGAAGAAGCAGTGACTCCCAAAAGACTTGAAAATGCTCTTCATGAGCATGTCAGCTATCATGCTTAATACCCATGAACACAACAAAACATCTTCCGCTACTTCTTCTCTTAAAGCATAAAATAAGCAGATATGTGCAAATGTTGGGGAGTATTTCGTCTACTCTCAACAGTGACAACCTACTAGTGGATTTACAGCGCGACAGAACAAGTAACTTTTCTAGTTGTTTTGCCAAGTCGCGCAAAGGTTGGAAGGATTGCATTTCATGCAGCTGGTTGAGAATAATTAGTTTTGGTAAAAGTGCCCAGTAATCAGTTACAAATGAATTATCTGTTTATTGATGATAATGTGCCTTTAGGATTGATACTGGGTGGTGTGTATAGAATCCTGCGCCAAAAATGCACCACGAAGAATTTTGGTTGTCACTCGAGCTGAAACGAGAATTTGACATTGTTATAAACGCTGTGATGACCAGTCATACACACACAGTTGTGGAAAGTTAAGCATCGTATTAGATGGAGTGGATTTTCTTTGCTTGAAGGGCAATCCATAAAGTATCACAATGACATTACATTTTTACTTGTTACAAAAAATCACTTCTAAGTTAAATCTTCAGATGTTATGGTCTCCGAATGTTTGTATTATCAACACGAAATCGACGACTGTTCATAGCTCACCAAAACCGAACGTCTTGCTTATGTTGATGCCAAACGGGACGATTTGGCTTAATTACAGAGTCAGTCTGAGCAGTGAAGAAGCTTTTCGTATAAAAGAATTATTCTTCTGAGATACGACACGTTGCCTAGTTTACACATCGTCCACCATCTCTTTCAAAAAGCATAGTTGTTGTGTAGACATAATGTAAGTAAGTGGGAACATAAATTTATCACGAACTGCATACAGACCAATTGAAATGTATTGATACGAAAAAAATATCCACTGTCTTTTACCAACTGCTATCAACAAATTGCATTTAGTTCAAATTTCACACTTGCTGTTTGGTGACATACTAAACTTTGTAATTCATAGTAATTACCAAACGGATAAGCTTTCTATTCTCGAAGGAAATAATCTGCAGGTGAAAGTGGAGTCTCCATGTTCGATGAATCTCGAGCGCTTTCCGATCGACGAGCAGTTGTGTTCATTGGTAAGCTCGTATGTCAATCTATCACATTTCATTATAATAATCAATCCATGTCTAATTCTGTTGTTGGGATCAAATTTGCTACGCGTACCATCTATTCAATATTCTCATACTCTCATGTGATTATTACGTAACAGTACCCTCGGAACGGCGTATTTCATTGAGTACTATATAACACAATCGTGCTTTTATGCTATTGATCACAAGTACAATGTAGGTCTGACTCCGCCTCGGCCCCACATGTTTCCTATCCCTGATAGTTTGCAAGAATCATAACAGACTTGCCTAAGATGTTTTTGATGACGGAGACTAACTTACCCCCTTTAGTTTTTGACAAGGAAGACCACCGTGCTCTCTCCAGTTTTCGTAAGAAAATCCTAACACGCTTACCTCGAGATTTTGCGCATAATCGGTTGGAGCTCGACATTCATGACGAAGACAAACAATCCTGAAACAGTAGCCGAACTCACACAGAAGAAATTTGAAGGCATTTATCAGGACGAGGCTTGTATATACAGAAAAGGGATGTTAAAGTTTAGATCGGAAATGAAAGGGTGAACATATGAAGGACTTTGTTTTCTTTCTTTTTGAAGCTTTTCAATTTGTTTGAAAATAACAATTACGACACTCATTTTTGAATTCCGCTATTCATTCATGAAATTGTATTCGAGCATGAATATAAAGTATGGTTGCCAGTAATCGCTACTGTTCTGGAAGATTGTAGTCTCACAGCAGTCAATCTCTTTCCAATCGAGGTGATTACAGTAACTCAAAACACCATATCATGTCCTATGGATTCGCAATATAACATGTTTTACAAACATTCAGCAGAAAGTGTAGACTATAAATCCTCAACCCGAGAGCGCGCAACCGAATTCCGATTATTTCCACGGCAGTCAAACGATGAAAAGAATGGAAGAATCTTTTGGGCGATCACAGTGTGTGAGATTGTGCAATCTGAATATCCTAGTTTGAAAAAAGCGAAAAGAATTGTGTATAATTATGTAATAGCCAATATCTGTCAGCGAGTGGGTTCAATGTCGATATCGACTACCCATGCCAGGCCGTTGACGGTTGGTTGCTGACAGATAGATGCGTTCTCGTAGAAAAAGTGGGTGTCAAAACAGGCGTTGGTAGCGCAACGGTTCGAGCACGTGCCCCCCGCATAGGTTGATATGTGTGTTCGAGTCTCAGCTGACGCAAGAGTTTTGCACATCACTCTACAACACTGGCTATATTGAACCATCATACCATCGCTACGAGCGGTTAAATAAAAAAGGATTTTTTTCATGCTAATTTATCTTTCTTATCAATTTTCTGCACTTTTAAAGTTCAACAGAGTTGCTTTGTACTCATAAACACAGTGAATTATTCAAGGTGTTCGAGAGTTATTCGTACAACACGGCAACGGTGAGCATAAACTGGATGCCAACACCGATCACAATACTCGACGACATTAGCTTGCCCGACTTTGACTTGTCCGGTTTCCGCACCTACAAACACATTGAGGTTGGATTTGAACTAAAGGCCCAGTACTAAATTTTGCTCACCCTATCGCTTGTTACTCAGATTTAGAATCGATATTATACTTTAGTGGCAGCTTGGGCTCCCGAGCTGCCACTACAATGTTACCGGTGGTACAACCACAACAGGCTTGCAAGCTGGGACCCCAACCTATTGGGGATGCCGTGGCCGAGTGGTTCTGACGCTCGTAACGGCGCGCATGAAGACTACCTCCACCTTCCAACCCTCTGCGGTAGTCAACAATAACTCCTTGTGGAACGCCACAGCCAGGATATCACCGAGATTGAAAGGAGACTCGCTCAACCAGTATTCTATGACGTTCAAGAAGAAGATAAAAAAGAATCAAATGCTAAAAGTACTGGGATCACAACAGTGAAAAAAAGGAAAAAAACGCTGTGTAGACGAATCAGTAAGATGTCTTCAGAATAGAGTGGCTATTTTCTTACTAAAAAAATATTGTTTCACGATTTCAAATTTTTTAGCAATCAATTTTCATATGACAAACCATCGTATGACTGATTGATAATCCTCAATTTCGACTATGTAAAAATGATGTCTCTCAAAAACGTCACTAACTCCTATGTTTTGCCTTGATGTCAATAAACCTGATCTCTTTTCAAGCAATTGATAATGCTCTTATCTCTTCTGTTAAAATCCTCGCAGGATATTATGATCACGTTAAGGGTGGGGAAAACTATTTTGTTCGACAAAATTATGAAGGAAAGTTCTAAAAACTGCCTATCACTTGAATATCACTTGCTTTTACTCATTAATATGACTATGTAACCATTTAAGGGGACATTTACTTTTTTCACTTTCAAGAATACCTTGTATCGTAAGATTTAAGGCATACAAGGCTGGCGAATGGTATCGGCTTACAGTCGAATTTAAATTCAAGCGCAGATATGAGTTCTACATATTACAGGTATGTATTCTGTTCGTACCGTGAGATTTACGTTTTCGTTCTTTGTTTGTTCAAAACGTGTTTTTTCTCATTTCCGTAATCATATCCCGGCTACCAACATCTAAAATGAAATTATGTAAGCTATTTATTTATTTGGATAGATAGACAACTCATCGTTGTAAACCGAAATCCCGATTATTTTTCTCAAATTCACGGTCGTCTTCGCTGGTGGTGTACTCTGAGTATGATGACAATTACTAGGTAATGATCTGACATGCATAGCGTCTACGACTGCAACTAAACCTGATCGATTTCAAACCTTTGAGAACCATGTGCATCAAAAATGCAGGCCTTTTCGTAGCTTTCTCGCGTGACTTAGCTTTTTTACTGAACTCTCGATAGTCGTTCGATAGCCGGAAAAATTTGAATCTGATGCTGAATTTGGTTTTCTAGAAAGGCTTTTTTTGGTGCGCCATAGCAATGAAGAGAAAATTATGTCTAGCCTTCGGAGTGAGTGCCTTTTGCACTCGTGTCTATATATCATAACTCAAGATGGAGTTTTCCACCAGTATCTTTGCAGTTATTAAATATCTTGAATAACAGCAGTTCTAATAATAAATTTGCTTTCTAGAAAAGACCCCTATTATTGCGCTGTAGCAACGGACGAAGTGGAAATTACGTTTTACTTCAAGCGTGTGATATTTACACGGCTTGAGTCTGCGCTTGGCTTCACATAAGATTTATGATAATAGTTCAATGATCGTCTTTTAGCATAATTCCTGTTTATTCTCACACGAAAGTTAGGTATTGGAAAAGATCTCACAGAGAGCTGTAAAAGCAAAAAAATGATTACGTGTTCGCACGCAAAGTAGCCCGTTGCTTGAATTTCATAGCAAGTCTGCTCGCAGCGTAATTTAGATTTTTTTTGATGCTCTGATAGGAGACAATTTCTCTACACGCTGTATGTTTTTGATGTGTATTCATATCTTTTATGTGCGAGGAAAAAATTCTGAGGTTTAAATATAATATCTTTCTCGCTTTTACAGCGCCCTATACAGACTATTTTAGAAAATCAAAATTAGGGTTCCTTTCCGATGGATGGCAAGGCTGCACTTTTGTTACTATCTCGCATATACTTCACCGGAAGCACGAAGAGCATGTGATCGTGTAGAGAAGATCTTCGAATGTCATAGTCATACAGTTAATCAGGGTTTTTTTTTCAAAGCGATCCTAAATTCACTAAAAAAAAGTCGCACTTCACATGTAAATCACGCCTAAATGGTGTATCGATCCACGTTATCAGTCCGTACTCACCACACACCTTACTGACAAGCACAGCGCGGCGCAGGTGAGACTCAATCTTATTTTTCCTGCTACACTGCACTGAGTGGTCTTCTCAAAAAATAAGCAAAGGCTAGAATTGCCAAAGCTTACGCTATTAAATGGTTAGTCATAATTCATGCAAAGAACTCGGTCCTGCGAGAAGTATGTGTGTGTAAAACACAAATGTAAAACACAAAAACAGCTACAGCGCTGTAGAAGATCCATTTCTAAAGCAAGCACCCTCGTGAATTCTCCGAGATTTGAGCTATTGAAATTTTACTGGTAATTAGAGGAAAGATTTTTGTTCGGCGAAATATAAGCGTGATAATGATAGGAAAGCGGCACGCGTGAAACATAGTTTATATCGAGTGCTACAGCGCTGTAAAAAGGCCTATTTAAAAACAAGCATGCTCAGCACTTCCTTGAAACTTAAGCTTTCGAATTACTGCTAACACTCTCGTGAAAAATTCCTGCCCCAGCAAGGAAGATCAGTTCTGCATTCCATTATGTGTGGTGGATCAGGACCGAAGTTAGTTTCAGAATCATTAAGATGTATGCTATCAAATGGCTATAAACACGTAATGCAAGGTTGCCCACTAACTTTAGCCGAGAAAATAAGGCAAGCTAAGTGTGAACAATATTTTTTGCACCCACAGCGCGCTGAGAAGGCTTTTTCAAAAAACCAAGTACAGTTCTGGAATCGCCAAGATTTGAGCTGTCTATTAATTGATGAAAGTTCAAGGAAAGGCCTCATCCAGCAAAAACGCTCAGTCTCGCAAGGGTTCAGCTTCCAAAAGAAATATTTTTGACGCTAAATAAATTTTAGAAGAGACCACACTAGAAAATACTATAAATTTGAAATATTCACAAGCATACTCTGTCAACTTTATATGGAAGAGACTCCACCAAATCACTCTAAAAACAAATAGAATATTTCAAATGGTTTTTTGGTAGAACTTCATGACTCAATTTAACCCTGCGAGATGAACGTCAAAGTTCTTGGCTCGTCTTGAGATCAAGAAGAGAAGAGGAGCGGCACAAGCTAGAACTGCAAAGGAGGACGAAAATACTTGTAAATCTTGTTCATGCCTCGTCAGCTATAAGGTCGAGATAACTGCTGTTTGAAGTTTAAGGGAGATAGTCTCTGATTGTGGAAAGTAATGGAATTCCTAAGAGTTTTACCTCGAAACACATTTGAATCTATATCACATTGAATGTGTTGTTTTAGTGAGTCGCCTTTTAATAATTTAGAAATATAATTTTTAATAATGCTCAAAACCATAGCGAGTTTGTTACGCCAGAGCCATACACGTGTTTCGGAGGTCTCAACCTCTTAGTGAGTGGTCCACGCCCCACATTAAGACCTGCATTGGCAAGAGGCTTATGTGGCGATGCACAGCGTACGATGACACTGTGCTATCACCACCACTTTTCAGTCGACGCATCGCGGCTGGCAGATACAAAATGATCCGTGTCAATTTAGAAGTAGATTATTGCATGCACCTCTTGCGAAAAGATCGTATGCGATCAAAAAAACATAGTAACCTTCTGTATTCACCCATGCCACCCCATTCGCCACTAAAGTCGGACCACGTTGTGGTCAAAAACATGATGTCCCATGATTTCTTTGACGCTATGTATCAATAAGTTTTTCTGGTTCAGACCAGATTATTACGAAAAGACTTGATATGTTGAAGATTGTTCTGGTAACTTTTGTATAGGACCGTAGCACCATCGCTCTCCATCTAAATAAAATGGGTCATCGCAAAGTGCTATGTCTCGATAGGCGCCTCACGGACTGATCGACCACCTCACATTGCAAAGTCGACTCGTTATCAATTGGAGAAACTGGTCTGGACCACAGTAATACGTTCGCTATTCAGCCCTGTGATTATATCAATGATATCACCTCTCACGCGCCTTGAAGCAGTATCTGCAAGAGAAGAAACTCGGAGACTGTAACTAACTCAAAATTGACTTCATCAGCTTCTTTAATCGTCGACCTCACTATTCTTGAAGTCATCCAATCTTGGCCTAGTAGATTCTTGTGTATTACTGGTTTAAAGGTGACTAAATTTTTGGATGTTTAGCCTTTTCAAAAAGAAAAAACAAATGAAGGTTTTTCCGTTATCGAGACCCATTTCTTCATCTTTCGAAGACAAATCCTTTTCCAATTTTTGCTCAGACTCTTAATGAAGATTTAATAGCTTGAAATTCCGGAGATTCAAGAACTGTAGCTCTTTTTTTTTTCGAAAAACCTTTCCAGAGTGTTGCTGCGGTAAATATAAAATGGAGATCTCACTCGTAGTGCTCAAAGGGCCCTCTTTGCACGGCTGGGATTTGTGTATGACTTTTCATTACTTTAGTACTGATTTCATACTAAAATTCTCGACGATCAAGAACAATACTTCTTGAACTCGATGTAATTGATTTTTGAGGACTGCTTGATCAGTCACGCACTGCTATTCACATGTGGCACGCGATTTTTGTTATTTAATTTAGAATTTTTTCTCCGACTTGTAAGGACCTTTGAAAAAAAAAACGATTCATTCTGATAATTCAGGATTTCCGCTTCACATTCATATGCTTTTCGTGCATACACTTAGCCTGCTTAGGCTTAGGCCACTAGGTTCATATGGCAATATAAAGTGAAAATGCTCACAAGATGATAGAATGAAGTTCTTTCTACGATCTCAATCCAGAAAACTCAAATATATTTATTAAACGGCGAAGAAATTTTTAAATAAATTGCGATCATACGCGCGATAACGTGCGCCGCTCAAAGACTTAATATAATCCCCACTGCCACAACCCACCAAAGGCCTTTTCGAAATTTAGTACATTTCTTAAATTACCAAAATTGAATTTTTTGAATAATTACGGAAGTCTACTGGAAAGCCGCTGCTCAACAAAAAGTCCTCTGCGGAAAATTGGTCTCGATAACGGACCACATATAACCTAGTGGGATCAACAAAAGTTTCGAAATGCGAAAGAAATTATGGGACAGCTCAGTTTATATCACCGGATGCTACGTCATTGTCTATCATGAAAAAGTGGAAAATTTGAAAAGGCAATTATGCCTTCGAAGGAATGTTGTCGGGACGCTGCGTATATTCTTAATTGATCAAGTGCCATAGGCTTACTTATAATGACTTCAAAGTTTCACCAGTTTTTGCTGCACGGTTTTCAGCATAAAGTTTATGCCTATTTTCATTTTTACATACCTAGTATGAAAAAAAAGTAATAGCATTTGAAAAGACTAGTATTGTCACCTGATGTTCACTGTTCAGTAATTTACTCTTAATTTTTAGATGTACTTCCCTACATACATATCTGTGTTCATTTCGTGGTTTGCATTCTGCATTGACACTAAAGCGCTGCCGGCTCGAATCGTCTTGGGAGTAAACTCACTGATGTCGCTAACGTTTCAAGTGAAGTTACTTACGCCTCTCTCTTTCTTTTCTTTTTTTTTTGTTGCAAACGATGCATGCTTGTTGAGTGGATTCTCAGCTGACTCACAGACTGCTATACAATGGTGTACGCAAGTTCCCCCGCAAACATTAGTTGACTTTCATCGATTGAGGAGAAAAATTCCTACAGGATTGGCATGAATTTTCCCAAATTGAGAGGATAGTGGACTAATTGATTTAAGGCGAGATCGCATCAATTTATTGTGCCTAATGTGCCAGTTTAGTCTCTTACCAGCGCCTTAAATGTGCGATCCGCATTTCTGTGTTACGGCCGTTGGTGAAAGTTTGTTTTGCAGAATCCGTTCTAAAATCTTGTCGCGTATTGAGATGGAGTGGGATTCACACAAATCGCTTGCATGCATTCTTTTGCATTAAAATGACCACGTCCACTCAAACAAATACTAATCTTCTTCAACATTTTCAAGGCGTAATCTACACATACGGGAATTTTAGTGTTTTATTATTATTATTATTCTCTTTAGTTCGGTAACATAATTCGTTCATTACCACCTGTGTCCTACATCAAAGCGATAGACATCTGGATGTTCACTTGCGTTGCTTTTATATTTGCATCACTGCTCGAGTTGGCCTTTGTAGCTTATCAGGTAGAAAATCGACTCTATTTCATGTTTTTTCTATGCCTATAGCTAGATTCGTCGTCGAGTTAATCTAGAAAAATCCGGCCTGCCAAATTTGATTCGGCACGGCGATGGTATGGAAGTCAGAAAAAAAATTTATAGTCAAATAATCTTTCGAAATAACAATGACTGAACGCAACCCTGAGTTTCACTACACAAGTTTCAACCCATTATGAAGTGACATCAACACGAAGTTCTTTGCTGTAGTTCAGTAGGTGCCGCGTTTGATTTGTAATCAAGAACTGCTCATTTTTAGTAATGACTTGTGGAAAATAACTGAAGTTAAAAATATGAGCATAGGATAAACCGAATTTATTAAGTAGACGTTAGACTGAAATGCAATAATCACACCCTATAAATGATGTCCAAAAGGATGATGTGAATTCTGGTCTGTCGTGACACTAGAAATATCTCGTACTGCTTCAGGACAAAAAGCTACTGCTGAAATCGAGCCGATCGAGTAACACAATGCACGCTGTCGCCTCAATCATGCAGAACATGATGCCGCTTGCAGAACGCGGTGCCGAAGTTATCGAAGCACAGTGTCAGGAGCAAACCAATGATCAGAATGACGACGATGTACGCCTTTTTTTTTGATACAGTTGATTATCATCAACATCACTGTTGCCATACTACTCAATAATATCGATTACTATGGTCGCCAATATCAGTCCTTAGAGTCAAGTCCAGCAGGTCCATCACATGAGGAACTTACTCATTTGCGGATCTAGATTTGGTTTCTCATTTTCTTCGTATGTCTGTAATTCGTTCTCCATTCATAAATTTTATCTAAGGTCTTTAGTCATTCTCCACTTATACGTAAGGCAGTGCTGGACCAGGTATATCGACCATCAAGGATTCGAAGCAGCTCATTTGCTTTCTGGCCTTTTGATTCGCCGCCTAGATATAGGCATTAGTCGTTATACCTTTTACATCTTACTTATACTAATACGGAGCTCCTGCGCGAGTAGTAGATGAGAAAAGGGAACAACGGATAATGCGAATTGATTCCAACTCAATTTTTTATGGCTTTTATTGTGCCACTTCTAGTCGATCTGTACTTTTCCCACACCATTACTATATCGAGCTTCAATCTGAAGGAAAGCTATTCCATGTTGTTTTACATTTGTAAATTGCTCTGAAGATGAAAGCTTACAGATAAAGAAAGTAATGCAGATGTGGAAGGTATGTAGATGTCTCAGCGTTCAGTATGAGTTCCACAACACTTGGTTGACTTTTATATTTACCTGCGCATTCGGCCGCTCAGTTTGCCATCTATCAAGAGCTGTTCTCAAGCTTTCGGGTCAAGGACATTTGGGTGTCAAACTCGCCAGATCTCAACCCAGTGGATTACTTCTTGCAGTCCATACTGGAGAAAAATATTGACTGCTCGTCAGACTACCGTACACGCGCCTAAAACGGCTTTGGACACTCTCTTGGGTTGCAACTACATTTCTCGTAAGCAGCTTCATAAACATATAAAGGCTAAACGAGGCAATTTTGAGCATTTGCTTACAAACGTTTTTGGGCTCTTGCTTATTATATGGTGTCACGTGAAAAACCAATCTCATTCGCTGGACAGGAACTTTTTATAGAAGTGTTAGTAATCAATCGCAAGCTCAAACCTCTGGCTATCGCAGCGCGTAGCCGGTTATTTCAGAAGACCCTTTAATAATGTTTCGAGATTCAAAATTAAATTATCTTTAAGTCGGGTGCGCAATTCAACTATTACTTCGCTTTAAGCACAGGACATATCAACTAATAAATAAAGTCTTTTAAAATCAAGGCCATACGTTTGATCTAGAGTTCCTTTCGAAGAGGAACCGGATGACAAAAATGGCACTTTTCCGAAGCGCCAGTCGATCGACCGTGGACGGCCGCCGCATCGAATCTGCGGCCAACAGACCCAGTGACTCCGTATTATCCTGTAAACGAGGCCGATTGTGTGAAACTCGATCTCATTTCCTCTGCTGCTTTGCAGAGGAGCAGTCTTTTCAGATTTTAAACACAGTGTTGAAATCATTGGAACTTACGCTATCGAATGATTACTATTAGTCTAAAGAAAGAGCTCTGTTTGGCGAGAAATATGCGCATGTGAAACACATTCTTGTTTTGAATTTTCAGCGTTATACAAGAATCTTTTTAAAAGACTGTTTACCATACGGATAGCTCTAGAGTTAAGCTTTCGAATGATTACTAACTCTCTTTATGAAAAATTACTTGTCAAGCATAGGGGGTAGCTCGAAATCTGTGTTGCCAAACGGAAAAGAAAACGATTAATGTTATCTCAGCACGACATGTGTAATGTTGGTTGCAAAACTTAACCTAGTCTTGACGGCAGTTGGTCGATAGCACAACGCGATTTGCAAGTGACGCGCGATTTTCTTTACTTGACCGAAGTTTTGTTCTTCATTTTGAAAAACGCTCATTTTTAGTGTTGCCTTGATACTCCATGGATTTTTCTGCATGGTCATATGCCTTCATCCATATCTAAATTTTAACTGCGAAAAAAACGAAACGTGATTTTCTTTTTGCTCCTGAAGCACTATATAAAGACCTTTCTATATAATCAAGTTCCAGCATAGCCAAAATTTATGCTATCAAAAGATTTTCAAGGTTTTGAAAAGCCGCCACCAACCCTAGCCGACAATAATTGCCCGTCAACTGTGAAACTTATCTTATTTTGGCTGCTACATCGCACTGAAAGGCCTTTTCAGAAAAGAAGTACATTGAGAAAATCGCCGAGATTTGTTCTTTCGATTACTCATGTCTGAATAAGAGTTTTGCTTATTAAGAAAAACCTCCGACAATTCGCATATCGAAGAGGTACACATCTTCCCGAACGAATCAAAATTATTTCGAAAACTGATTATCCATCAAATTCCTTCCATTATTGGTCCACTACTAGTTCGTTGTAGCATGTGAGCCAATGAGAGGAATGAGCTGCCTGTTGCAGACGATGTCGTCGAATTCGGAGAAGTTCTCTGCGGAACACACGTCATTCGAGCGCGAAATGGCGTGCCGAAGACGTAAAAACTACATCAAGAAGAGACAGCGCCTGTTCGAGTTTGGTAACCGCGTCGATCGCATCTCATTCTTTGCCTTTCCAATGGTCAGATCTTCTATCGATAAATTCTGCATTAAGTAACGCTTTCCCACTAGTTATTTGCTTTTTCACATTCTAAACCACAAGTCACTAAATCTTTTCTAGCCTTGCACGAGATCGATTGAAAAGCTAACTATCATTATAAAAGAAAACTTCCTCGAAAGGTAAAAAAAAGCATATTTTTGAATTTCACTCGTAGCTCAATAATACATTCTTCAAAATGGTTTTGAGACAGAGAAAGCCTACTGAACTGGAATAAATTTAGAGGTTTACAATTCTTTTCACTTGTGGCATCTAACCATATCATCCCTGAGTAGTAACTCCCATCTTTCTTGAAACCACGCTTACAACTCACTGAATTGAACGCGATGCTGCCTCAGTGTAGACATTCTAAACGTTTTTCTCTGAAGCATAGTCAAGAGTGTGAAAGGAGAATAACGAAAATTTTTCCAGTCTTTTCTGGCGTTCAACATCCTCTATTGGGGGTACTATCTTCACGAATCCACTCCCCCGCACCACAACGGATGACAACAACTGCTCAGCAACAGGAAATGGTTTTCTAAGCAATCAATATTCTACACACAGTTATCATCAAGAATAAATTTATTGGAAATAAAATAGAGATTACCTATGCACTTATGCATTTACCATATGTAGGTTACACTGTATCATTTACTCCCTCTGATCATCAAGTTAAGTGAGCAAGCTTTAATAAAGTCTCTATTAGTTACTTTCGCGTTGTAGATCAACATAGCGGGTACTGCTCGATTTAAGAGCTTGCTGAGCATTATGCCATTCTAGGGTTTTCCTGAGAAATTTTGCTTATCGAATCTGTAATCTTCCTAGTGTGGAATTGGACAGTCCTAAGGAATCCAGTTGCTAACAGCTCTAGTCGATCCTCTGCAAAGTTCAGACACACTGTAAGCCGATTTACACTAGTTTTGACATGATAATAGTGCTCTCGGCGTTGATCAATTTCTGAGAAACGCACCATGCATTCGTCTTCAAATTCTAACTTCGTTTGAGGTGATTGAATGCATATCTGGCCATTACAATGACCCGCGGTGGCCTACCGCTGAACCGACTCAGTCCTGCTTATCCTCTCAGACAAGTCTGGGACCAGCCTTGGAGCAGTTTACCGACCCCGGATGGATGGATATCTTAGTGAGCCATGAGCGCGAGATCAAGCCACTAACCTCGTGTGCGACGCAGAGCACCTCTAAACATTAAGCCACATGCGCTCTAGTTTCGACATATTGAGTATAAAACCTGCTTTTTGATCGCTGAGCTAAATCGGAAGTCATCTTTGGATATACGATTATGACGTCAAAACGCTTCTAAAAAAGTTAAAGAATAAAAAAATTTTATATATTACACATATTCAACACCTACCAGCTTGACTGAGTTTGATACTAATATGTGTTAACGCAGGCAAACTCACTGACAGGTAATCGCTGACTGTTTGGATGCTTCATATTTATTAAGGGATGGTAGCAGTGTGGTGGCTTAGGTAATGTGGTAGTACACGGGCCCCGGTACGTGGATTTTTAATTTATTTTTATCACTTTACTACTCCGTGTTCACAATGTTTTTTTTACTGCGCGGATCGTAGTACTTCTAGCATTTGAACCTCTTTTTCGTTTTCTTCTTGAACGCCGTGGAGTATTGATAGAACATGTCTCCTTGTAATCTCTAGGACTGCCGGCTGTGACGTTCAATAGGTGGTGGGTTATTGATTGCCAGAGAGCGTCAGGGTGAGGTTAGGGCCCCGCGCACCGTGGCGAGCATCTCGACCACTAGGCCACGGCGCCCTCGGTATGTGAATAGAGGGTTTAATTCCCGCCTTCGATGAAAGTTTTATATATCGCTCAGCATCTTTGGATAAATAAATAATTACTTGAACTACTATATTTTTTATAAATGGTTCTACATCAAGCGAGGATTACCGAGCCGATTTATCGCCACGATAAGTGATGTGTCACCGTTCTTGAGTTTATCATCTTTCAAATATAAGTATTTTTACACAAGCATTAATATTTTAATATACTATATATCAACCAAATGCATAAGAGGTGGTTCTTTCGTGCTCGTCAACACATCAGAAAATAGTTCTCGTATTTGTTGTTCTAACCGCAAAGTAATTAACATAATGTTTCTTCCTTATTTAGTCGGCCGACAAATTACGTATTTATTTCTTAATGTTGATGAATGAGTGAATAGAATAATTATAAAAAAAACTAGATAAAGAGAAGATCAAAACACTTGCCTGCTTTTTGCCTTTCACTGTATCTGTTTCCAACCGTGATTAATGATGTTGCTCCATAGGGGAACTAAATGGCATTAAAACTCCACAATTCAAGTGATTAGTGCGCCGTGAAAAAGTTAGTAAGTGAGAACACCGATCAGAAGGAGACATAGAAGTATGGGATTGGGAAAAAAATCCCTTAACACCCTCTAAAAATTCGTTGGATAAATAAATAATTACTTGAACTTCATACGTAAATCCAATTGAGTCAACAATAATTAATCCTCAACATAAAGACCATCATTATACATGGTCGTCTGCCAACGATCTGCATGCTCCCGGTGCTCGAAATCGCCATTCGTTGGGTTTTGGATCGAACATTTCTGACATGCCTCTTCAACTTAACCAAGTGTCTCGAATTGACGTCCACACAGGAAATGTTTCAATAAACGGAAAAATCCTCGAATCGGATGGCTCAGCATCTGAACTGTAGGCGCCTTCAATTCATCAGCCTTTTTCTTAGTCTTGCTTGCGCTCTAGCACGGTGCTTCTAACATCAGTACAAGATGAGCTTAGCAAAATGAAGTCTTAATGACCGCTATGCCAGTTTGTTGTACACAGTTATATGGGCATATTCATGCAATACTATGTATACGTGACCTTCCGATGATTTAGATATTTTCAGTGCCGTCAAAGTTCAGTTTGTCAATGCTAGTGACACTGAATTCTTAGTTATTTCACATATCAGCAAAATTTTAAGCCATAGCAAACAGTTCAATAATTGTTATAGCAACTGGTATTAATGATCTCAATAATATTATACTAGGTCGCTCCATAAGCTTTGGCACTAGAGCAATAAACACTAAATTCATAAGTCAGAAGTAGCTGAAACTGCATCGTCATTTGATGTTGTTTATGTTCGCATTTTCTTGCGAACATTTTGGTATACATGCCTATACTTGCTTCAAGATGAATCTGTCGTGGGAGCAAATTTACTAACTACTCATGCACGAATGGCGCGAGAGGGAAAATGCTAGTGAAGCGGGACGCAAGATTAATGGGACTCAGGGCATCTCATTTGCGAGGTACGGGGTACTTCCAGCATAGACCTTTTGACTGCGCGTTTAATAACGCTTAGTGGGCTTCTATCCTGCTTGCGTAGCGACCAAGTTTTTGATGCATACGTTAAGGCAAAGATAATCGTTAAGTCGAAAATATGGTCACGAAGTCCGATGTTCCTTGCCCTCTTCACTACGTCCTCAATGCTCTTGAGCGTTCCCAAGCCGCTCATTTCCTTCTAATCAATTCTGGAGCTAGACTGTTTATCATGTGACTTCGCGACGTAATGGTAACTGAAGCATTTGGAGATATTCAATTCGTTGAGTGCGAATGGAGCATTTGAAACGCAGCCGTTTCTCATAAACATTGTTTTCATTAGATTCAGGAAGCCACCAATTCTTCCATAGGCGCTGTCGGAATCGGCCAGCATCTGTTCCGCCTGTCTAACGTTTGGTTCTATATGAACCATGTCAACAGCGAAGCAAAGATAGTTAAACTGTTGACCGTCGAATTTCAATCCCATATTGCTTCATCCAACTGTTCGCATAACATTTTTCTTTTTGGAAGGCGGGTCGCAGTGGATAAATTTGCAGATTGTATTACGTGTAAAGATTTTACAACCAAAATATCACTATTCTAAATTCTCATTACTATCGATGTAAAAAACAGTTCGGCAACACACAAGGAAACTTTATGTGCCGAGGAGGAGCGCCTTGAGTGTCCGAGCTCCATGACTACTTGTATTTCACTAAATCAAAGGCTTTTTTCAAATCGATGAAAGTGTGGCAGCGCGGTCTCTTGTACTCTAATGAATCTTCAGTGAGTCTTGTGAGCGTGTGAATGTGGTTTATAGTACTAAAGTCTTTTTGAAACCCTGTTGTTTGCATAGCTGTCCTTCGTCCAGTGTTCTGGCGATTTTGTTCAGGATGATCAAAGTGAAGAGTTTATAGACGACGGACAGCAAGCAGGTTAGGTGATGATTGTCATGGCAGTGATGATCCTTCTTTCTAAACAACTATCGTTTCCTGTTGGCCTTTTTTTCGCATTCTGACAGTCAACCAGTGAACAGTCGAGCCAGTGTGTTGATGACAAGTGGCGGGAAATTCTTCATGTGCTCTGGCCTTCCCCTGTGTGAAACAAATGTTGTTCTACCATTCATCGAAGAAACAGCGAGTTGGATTTTGGAAGGGAATGCAGCTGGTTAGAGCACACGCCCCGATTAGGATGAGATGCGCGTCCAAGTCCCAACTGACACAGAAGTTTTGTATATCACTCTGCATCATTGGGTATATTATAACATCATTCCACAATTAAAAATGGCTAGATAAAAAAGCATTCTGCTTGATGACACATTCAATAGAAGCGTTACTGCCATACGGCGAAATCTGACACGACCCGATAATCGCATAAAATGTTTTCATAACTAGTAAATTAGTACATCCCACTTATACTGAACCTCTATGAACCTTTAATACAACACTTTTCAAAGCTAACATGCACCAAGAAGCAATGATTACCAAATGAAATGAATTTTTTCTCCGCTAAGAACTCTTCAATAACAACGCTGCTTGAACGAATTTTACACTTTACAAGATAATTTTCGCAGATTTCTGGGAATTATTAGATCTTCTCATAAATTTTGGCACATTTGGTACTTTATTCATAGTTCTTTTTATTTGACCACCTCTTGCTGGGAGAAGCTGATCGAATTGTGCTGGGATTTTCTGGATCATCCGCCGTACAGCCCTTGCTTGCCGCCGTCTTACCATCACCTCTTCCAGTTGCTGGAGCACTTCCTGAGCATCCAAAACATCAATCATTTGCGCCGAGGATTGACAACTTTCTTCGAATCTAAGGATGACGAGTTCTACAAGTCCGGTATTGATTTGCTGCGTGAGAGATGACAGAGTTGTGTTTAGGCTGATGACACATAGTTTGAATAGTGTTGCTAAGCAATTTTAAATACATCTGGCTAGTAAATTTTGTGTATGGCAGTGTATTTTGAGTTCTTCATAAAGCCTGATATGGGAACTCATACAGTGCAAGACACGTGTTTCGGCTTTACAACCTCATCACTTGCACGGTGCCTTTTCGTTCAGTCAGTTCCTCGAGGATCTACCCCAATATAGAGCCGTTTCACCGTATGACGAGTGTAGAAAGTTCGCTGCCGATTCATCTGTACAGAGGCACCCAAAGCACCTTTATGATCGACTGTTTTCTGAAACGACTATTCATGTAGGGGGTTTTCCCTAAAAGGCATTGGCTCACGCGGAAGGCACCGCGAAACTGACGAGGCTGTGGGAGCGAAACACTTGTCTTGTTTTGCATAAGCACCCATAACAGACCACATGAAAGACTCAAAATACATTGTCAGTTTGTGCCGTTTTGAGCAAGGTCTTTAAATAGTTGATTTCAATGTTTGTGACAAATTTAGAATCTATTGCTCTGGTGCTAAAACTTATGAGAAGACCTAGTATTATGCACACTAACAAAGAGTGCCTTGAATGTGAGAAGTATCCATGCGACATAAGTATTCTTCCACGGATGCTCTAGCATACCACTGGCACGTTAGTGCAAGTGGGACAATATTAATAGCCCTCTAAAATCATATTTTGAGCCCTGAAGCAAATTTTAAACATTGTTCCCATTGTGTAGATCGCAGAATAAAACAATGACCTCAAGAAAACAGTTGGTCGCGCCTCAGTACTAAATTGTTAATGGCTAGGCGCGTGCACTGCAGTGTGTGGACATTCTTTCAAAGTGGAGAAAAAACTCTCAATTAAATAACAAAAATTGAACGTCACATGTGTATCGCATTAGCGCATTCGATCGACCGCAGTGTTGAATCCACGGGCAGCATCTCCTGTTACACTGCAGTGAAACGGTCTTTTCAGAAAGTATGCACAGCGCTGGAATCACCTAAACTTACGCTATTGAATAGTTGCTCATAGTTCTACCGAGCAGTTCTGTCCTGCGAGAAATATGCATATGTGGAACATAGATGTTTTTTTTCAATTACACTTTCAAAAAAGGCTTTTCAAAAAAAAAACGGCTAACGTAGTAGCCAGTGATTTAAGCTTTTAAATGATTACTAAAACTGCTGTGGAAAGTCTTTATGCAGCGAAGTGTGTCGTTTCTTCTTTTGTTCCTGAATAACGAATAAGAACTTGCGTTAACCGCGCCACATCTTAGGTTGCCTTTTTCGCCTCAGGCAGCAGAGTGCTCGTCCATACAAAACTTTGTAAGTCTGATCTATATAATAACTGGTGGAAAAACGGTGAACATCCAATAGAAGATGTATGCAATCAGATGTTTACGCATCATGTTCTATCTGCTGGTTATGAAAGTGATTGTTTGAGAGATTGTATATCAAATTTTGACACTTCCAGGTTCTGAGGAAGGCGACACTGTCATAATGTAGCCATTTTATTATTATTGTGCCGCAATAGTGTATTCATTGATTAGTCATATTAATATAGATCGGCTCATCCTGGAAGAAAATCGAATTACTTTTTGATGTTATAAATGTGTTCGGAATTATTATTGTTAACAAAACCGGCGGCAAAATTTGAATCTCAATAACTCAAACACATGAAGGCTTTCCGCATGAGGATGTGACACATGGGGAAGCACCATCGTATTCCACTGAATGAAATTTATCTTTCTGAAATAATTAGAAATTTTTTCCATTACAAGAGTATAGATTTATGGCCGAAAATCCGCTCCATATGCTCTGAAACCGATACGTAGCGTCGCGAGGATGGTAAGAAGACGAATTGAATGTGAAGTCCCCGAAAGTGTGTAGGCTAAAATTTAGTTATACATGTTAACTCTTATCTCTTGTAATAAATTCTGCGATACTGATTGGTAAGTAGGTAGTGTTGCATAGTAGATAGACTAACTGTGCCTAACTAGTGTCTACTGCGTAATTTGCTCACATATGGTTTATTCAAGTTACATTTTGCAATCATTTTCACACACTTTTTTGACAGGTTACCAAAGTAATCTATCGTGATAGTTCACACATTTTCAGAAACAGACACTGGGTAAATCCTTCATTAGAGAAGCACCCAAGTAGACGTTACTCGCCGTTTTCTAGCGTTTTTATAAATTCAAAACAAAATAGATTGAAATTTTTATAGCTTTAGTCATCCATACAGCACGCTACGCGCATCGTGTTTTGTTATGACACGCTGTCGAGGGCACTACGAACTGACCGTCGTCTCCGAGCGAATCATAGGCGAAGCTGTAACTTGTGGAAAGAAACTTTTAACATTTTTCATCGTGTTGTTGTAAAGATTACTGCTTCTTCCATTGCTCTATGGCCAAGATCAGGGACGTGAAGCAAACTCGATCTATAATTAGCTGGGTCTGAAGTTTGAATAGCAGTTCTGATCAAATAAAATAGCATATATGCATTCGAGAAAGTTTTCAGATTTTGAGGAGTTCAGTAAAACGTTTATAATCTGACGGAAGCTCACGAAAATCACCATTACTGCATACAGGACAAAATCTTTTGAATTCGGGAAAATATTCGAATGCAGTGAGCAATCAGATATTGGAAGAAGAAAATCAAAGCAAAAAAGAAGCTCAAACCAATTAAAGCCCACGGAACAGTTTACGCAGCTTATTGAATGTGTAATAGTTCAACGTCCAAAATTCCAACATCAAGACAACCAGTCGGTTGTGTGTGTCACCTTGGCTACTAATTAACAACAATCAACTGAGAAATAGCAGTACAGAGTGAACGAAAGTACAATTGACGAATTGAGCGCACAAACAAGATCGATAACAAGATGAGTGATTATATTAAACAAAAGTGGGACCATCATTATCACTGTGACATCGAGTTCTCGATAACATTAGACTGCTTTGAATGCCATAAAGGAACTAGATTTGCGGTTCCACGTCAAGATGGACAACAATGCATCGTTCATCAACGTTGCGATGGAACATCATGCTTCAGGTATGCAAACACACTCCATGCTGTTTAGATGCCTTATAAAAAGGTCTACAATTCACAAAGTCATCATTGCTCCCAGTAACGGTAAGGAACTTGTTTTTTCTACTCCTTTCCTCTATCAAATTTATTATTAAGTTTGCAGATGGGGAAAGCATTCCACTACGTTATAACTGGCACATTCATCTGCATGGCTGCATCGCTCTCTGTGGCATTTGTCATCATTTTTAACGTCATTAACGGAATCAAAGAGTTCCAAAGTGAAATAGATAAGGACCTTGATCAGTTCAAGGTATTTAATCGACTTCAAAAATTATTTTTCTCAATCACGATGCATTGTCTCTGTATTGAAATACTCGCTTTCATGATCTGTCAAATTATCATCGTTGCAGCATATCTCCAACGACGCATGGAACATGATGATGGCAGCCACACAAAAAAGCGATGACCCCATGTATCTTTCGGTGATCAGCTCTAGTGGCAGATTCCGAAGGGGTGATGTTTATTCCACCGGTGGAACCGCAACGGGTGGACACGCAGGTGGAAATCGCGGTGCTGATGGATGCCACTGTGCTGCGCGGGCCTCCAATTGTCCGGCTGGTCCACCGGGTTAGTAATGAACTTTCATTGTCGATCGAAACATCCTTCACTGATGTGTGCATCGGTATAATTTCAGGACCACCAGGCCAACCGGGTTTGCCAGGTGAGGATGGCGAACCTGGTGATGCAGGATCACAGGGAGGTACCGGAGGAAGTTACGGAGCGCAAGGTGGAAGAACGGAATGTATAGCATGTCCAGCCGGTCCTCCTGGACCACCCGGACCAGATGGACCTCAAGGACCTGGAGGGCCTTCTGGAAATCCAGGAGTCGCGGGAGTTAGCGGAGGAGGCGGTGAGAAAGAACAGAAGTGGTTTTCTAATGACTATCAACTAACGTTTTGACACATCTAACGTTTTAGGATCACCTGGACCTCCAGGGCCCGCTGGACCTCCAGGACCAAGTGGAAATCCAGGTCAACAGGGAAACAGTGGACAGCCTGGACAACCAGGTCAGAAAGTTAACGTTATGTTCGTGTGATTTTGAAAATTTCTGATTTTAGGATCTCGTACCGTAAACCAACCAGGACCAGCTGGACCGGCTGGACCACCAGGTCCACCAGGCCAGCGTGGACAAGATGGTCGTGCCACAGGAAATACCGGACCACCTGGACCTCCTGGTCCTCCGGGAAATGATGGAATTCCAGGTGGGCCAGGAAGTCCAGGTCAGCCAGGTACTGGTGGAGCTCCAGGATCAGATGCAGCATACTGCCCTTGCCCACCACGCATCGCTGGAGGTGGAGCCCCTATTGATGAACCAAGTATCGACGCTGCACCACCTGCGCCATCCAGCCGTTACCAACCAGCGGTTGGAGGTGGCGCACCACCTCAAGCTGGAAATGACTACAGGAATCTAGTTATTAGTGGAAGTGGATCAAATGGAGGTCACCAAGAACCAGTCGGAGGTGGCGGAGGAAGTTACAAGAAATTCCGCAGAGCTAAGCACATTTAAACGTTTGTCATGGAAACATGAGTAAAGGACTGATTTTTTGGTTGATAAAAAAAAAGATTTTCTTGACATGGAATAAAAATTTGAGACATAATGAGATATCGTTCTAACTGATTGATGTAGTCGAACGTACAATAAATGGGTTCCGAAAATTAACCACAAGGGCCCAAGGAACCTTAGCTTACAGAACACAGTTTGCTCATCCTTATTAGCAGTGGATGTCAAACATTGTCAGTGTTCATAGTTATAACACATCGTACATTGAAATTTTAGAATATTGCTAAACAAGTTCTAAAACTTTTACTTGGATACTTGGACGGTCCGTCTGCACGAATTGTGCGGACCCCAGCACATCATCCATTCGTCTCGTCTTCTCACGATTGTCGTCCATGGCAGTGGATTCCGAGTATCATACCGTGATGTGTAGAATATTGGCAGGCACGAATACAGCTAATGCAAATACAGACATGAATACAGCTGATTAATTCTTCTCACAAATATATCCGCCCAACGTGTAAGAGGTGGTCGTCCTACGGGACGATTAAATTCTCGTGGTGTCCACTCTGTATTTCGTTTCGTCCATCTGTCGTCTGGTTTTTTAACTATATGACCGACCCATCTATACGTCGCTATCGATGTGAATTCTTCTGGATCTTGAAAATGAGATAAATTCCTGAGATCTGAAGTGCGCAAGCCGGCTAAGTGTTGTGAGTGCCGACAAATTTTAAAAGGCATTGTTCATGCGCTTTGTGAGTTGTTCGCAATAGTTTTGACGTGGTCGAAGAATCAACTCGCGTCTCCGCTGCATAACAAAGTGCTGAGAGGACTGTTGAATCAGAAAGGTTAGCGCTCAATATGGGGTCCATTATTTGGTCGATGGCTTCTTTGAGAGGCCCAAATGCTACACACGCTGCTTTTCTTCTTCTGTTAAGTTCCTCCTTATTTTGTTCTCAATATTCAGTGAACGACCAAGGTACTCGCGAGGAGGTCTCTGTAATCAAAGATCCATCCAGTCTAATATTTTCATCATTGCACCATGGTTTTTCGTGAACTGAGTCTTCATGCGACTTATGCGTAGTCCCACCTCTTCCCCGCTTCGTAAGGTTCCTTGAGAATTGTTCTGCTTCAGTAATTATAATCGAGAAGAAGACAATGCCATCCGCTAGACGAAGGTTTAATGGGAATTTTCCATAGATGCGTATGCCCTTCTCGTCCAAGTAATTGACTTCCTTATCCACTGCACTGTGGCGGTGAACAGCTTTGGCGATAGCGTATCGCCTTGTCGAACCCCTGTTCCAAGGGGTACGGTAAGAGGTCGATGAAAGAGCTGTATTTTTGTGGCACAGTTTCGATAGTAGTTTGATAAGTCTTATGTAGGATGGACCCACTTCTTGTTCGACAAGCACTGATAGGATTGCGTTCGTTTCGACGCTATCAAATGCTTTTTAATATTGGATGAAAGTTAGGCTCGACGCTGTTTGGACGTGGTCAATGCAGCACGATCCTTATTGAAATCCTGCTTTCTCAACTGGTCATACCTCATCCAATGTTCTTGATATGCGCGGTAAAATGATCTTCGTCAAACGCTTCAAAGCATGCTTAACAAGCAAATTGGACAATAGTTGCGAAGATTCCTGCGGTCACCCTTTTTGTGAATGATGGCTGTGCGCGACGTTTTCTACTGGTGTGCAATTTTTTCCTTTTGAAGATGTCATATGTGCAGAGAGATGTACATGTAAATTGTGGCCTCCAGATCGCAGCAAATCAGAAGAGATGTTATCAGGACCTAGGGCCGTGCCTTTTTTATGCTTTCTATCGCGACTCAAACTACAAAGGGCAGAATGCCGGACGGTTTTTCTCCAGTGAGGATTACGAGGTCCGAGACGGGAATGGTGGAACAAAAGAGATTGGTGTAGAATTTTTCCGTTATCAATTCCGCATCATGACGGAAAGTTTTCGCGATCCCATCTTCGTTCATCAATGCCGACAGCGGAACACTAAAATCACACAGATTCCGGCGGCACTTATTTAGACTAGATCTTTCTTGTGCTTCTTCTAACAGCTTATTTTGTGGGTACCAATGTAGATCCTGCTGCAAAGCTCATCTGCAGTTGATAATTGATATCAGTCGAGCTAAATGTGTTGCATTACGATCGAGCTTCAGCTTCCTTCGCATTGCAAGCAACTTCTTCTTGGTAGAGGAGATGCGATCGGCTCTTTAGGGTTGAGCAAGTGAAGTTAAGTCGGCGCACCTTTTTAATCCTTCGACAAGCAGCTCGTAGTCTTCAGTCGGATCATTCTCAATCGCCAGTCATTTCTGATGAGATTTCGTCTAGAATGTTCTCGTCGTAGACGGTTTGACTTCTTCTTGATCGATGACATGAATTTTTTCCAGCTTACAGCTGAATCGCATCTTTGCTCGAAGAAGGGGGTGATCGGACCCCGTACAAAAAATGGCACTACGGCTATGTCGAGCAGGCACCATCTTCTGTTGGTAAGTATATGGTCGTCTTCCGCATGCGCCGTGCCGTTAGGTAACTCCCATGTCCAGCGGTGGTGTTCCTGCTTCTGGAGAAGTGAATTCACGTGGAAGAGACGTGCTGCAGACAGGACTCCAGCGAGACGGTTTCCATTTTCATTTCTTTCTCCTATTGCGAATTTTCCAGTCCTCCATTCGCTTTCATTAGCCATTCCTAATCTGGCATTGAAGTCTCCGACAACAAATTTGTATTATGCCTCATAATTACTGATAATTCTTCCAACTGATGGTGAAATACGTCCAGCTCCTGTCATCAGCTGTGTCGGTTGGTAAATAACATTTGATGGCAGTAATTTTAGTATTACGCTTTAGTTGGAGTCGAAGAATAGCTGAGCGAAGGGAAATGATTTCGTATGAGTCGACGAGATGGACGGATAAACGACAAGGCCCACACCTCCGACATTTTGTGATGGCACCTTTTCTCCGCGAATTACGAGTGTAGCGTTATTCAGTTGACGTATGTCGGTTTTTCTGGTTTTCGCTTCTTGTACGGCAATCACGTGAGATTTTATGTAATTTGCTGCTTCAAGAAATGCGTGAAGATCGGCGTCAGTGGAGAGTGTTCTTGCATCAGAGGGTACAGAGTAGACAACAATTTTCGTGGCGTGTTGACCGCGTATTCAATAGATGCGGTTCCGATGGCGCCCCGAGTATCCTTGGCATCCCGTGATTTTGTGGTCTTTCACCGGTTGTTTGCCGTCCGACGCCACACACGGAAGCACCGAGTGTACGGAGTATTGAGGCTGACCTTATGACTGGTTGTGCAGATCGATATTTCTTGGATTCCTGACTTGACGTTGCTAAGGCGTTTTCAGGTCGCCAGACCGTGATGATATCGCTTCCAAAAAATTTGTTCGGCTCCCGGTTTGCGCAGTCGGTTTTTTTCAGTTGATTTGGAGGTGTTATTGAGACCGAATCAATAAACAAAGTAGGATTGAATGAATAAAGTTGACCTACCAATCTAGGATGTTCTAAAGCCAAAAAGACGCTTTCAGGTTTTGACGATGTCGTTTGCAAGAAGTATCTTTCTAGCAGCGGATCAGTTAGTTAGAATTCATACTAGACGATCGAAGACTAAAGATGCCGTTCTGAACGGTGGGCTATCGAAAATAAGGTGGACCGGACACGTAATGCGCTTTAACAGCAATCAATGCATGGGAACCATTTCCGACCGAAATTCTCGGAATACCAAGTCCTTCATGGCAAGACCACTTACCCGATGGTGTTCTGTTTCTTCACGTAAAGCCTAACAAGATGTGATGCTCAACTAAATTTTTTATAGTGAGGAAGACCCACTGAGCCACTCTTGCACACGATAAGAAGGATTGGAAACATTACTGGGGCCCGCTCGAGTCATTGGACGATCAGCGAGACAAAAGGTGATACACGTGATTCCACACCGTGACATTTCAAACGATTTTGCATATATCCATTGAGTTCTGTCACAGCTTCCCATGTATTTAGTTCATTATGCTGACAGGTTTAGATTTTCGCCTCTGCACCGCCCCTGAGCGGTAGGTTAATACTCTCTCCTTTCTAGTAATTATTAATTTCGGTTCAAACATCTTTTATATTCTTATATTTTAATCTTCACCAAATCACTAGTAGGAATTCTAACTAACTGATCCGCTGCTAGAAAGATACTTCTTGCAAACGACATCGTCAAAACCTGAAAGCGTCTTTTTGGCTTTAGAACATCCTAGATTGGTAGGTCAACTTTATTCATTCAATCCTACTTTGTTTATTGATTCGGTCTCAATAACACCTCCAAATCAACTGAAAAAAACCGACTGCGCAAACCGGGAGCCGAACAAATTTTTTGGAAGCGATATCATCACGGTCTGGCGACCTGAAAACGCCTTAGCAACGTCAAGTCAGGAATCCAAGAAATATCGATCTGCACAACCAGTCATAAGGTCAGCCTCAATACTCCGTACACTCGGTGCTTCCGTGTGTGGCGTCGGACGGCAAACAACCGGTGAAAGACCACAAAATCACGGGATGCCAAGGATACTCGGGGCGCCATCGGAACCGCATCTATTGAATACGCGGTCAACACGCCACGAAAATTGTTGTCTACTCTGTACCCTCTGATGCAAGAACACTCTCCACTGACGCCGATCTTCACGCATTTCTTGAAGCAGCAAATTACATAAAATCTCACGTGATTGCCGTACAAGAAGCGAAAACCAGAAAAACCGACATACGTCAACTGAATAACGCTACACTCGTAATTCGCGGAGAAAAGGTGCCATCACAAAATGTCGGAGGTGTGGGCCTTGTCGTTTATCCGTCCATCTCGTCGACTCATACGAAATCATTTCCCTTCGCTCAGCTATTCTTCGACTCCAACTAAAGCGTAATACTAAAATTACTGCCATCAAATGTTATTTACCAACCGACACAGCTGATGACAGGAGCTGGACGTATTTCACCATCAGTTGGAAGAATTATCAGTAATTATGAGGCATAATACAAATTTGTTGTCGGAGACTTCAATGCCAGATTAGGAATGGCTAATGAAAGCGAATGGAGGACTGGAAAATTCGCAATAGGAGAAAGAAATGAAAATGGAAACCGTCTCGCTGGAGTCCTGTCTGCAGCACGTCTCTTCCACGTGAATTCACTTCTCCAGAAGCAGGAACACCACCGCTGGACATGGGAGTTACCTAACGGCACGGCGCATGCGGAAGACGACCATATACTTACCAACAGAAGATGGTGCCTGCTCGACATAGCCGTAGTGCCATTTTTTGTACGGGGTCCGATCACCCCCTTCTTCGAGCAAAGATGCGATTCAGCTGTAAGCTGGAAAAAATTCATGTCATCGATCAAGAAGAAGTCAAACCGTCTACGACGAGAACATTCTAGACGAAATCTCATCAGAAATGACTGGCGATTGAGAATGATCCGACTGAAGACTACGAGCTGCTTGTCGAAGGATTAAAAAGGTGCGCCGACTTAACTTCACTTGCTCAACCCTAAAGAGCCGATCGCATCTCCTCTACCAAGAAGAAGTTGCTTGCAATGCGAAGGAAGCTGAAGCTCGATCGTAATGCAACACATTTAGCTCGACTGATATCAATTATCAACTGCAGATGAGCTTTGCAGCAGGATCTACATTGGTACCCACAAAATAAGCTGTTAGAAGAAGCACAAGAAAGATCTAGTCTAAATAAGTGCCGCCGGAATCTGTGTGATTTTAGTGTTCCGCTGTCGGCATTGATGAACGAAGATGGGATCGCGAAAACTTTCCGTCATGATGCGGAATTGATAACGGAAAAATTCTACACCAATCTCTTTTGTTCCACCATTCCCGTCTCGGACCTCGTAATCCTCACTGGAGAAAAACCGTCCGGCATTCTGCCCTTTGTAGTTTGAGTCGCGATAGAAAGCATAAAAAAGGCACGGCCCTAGGTCCTGATAACATCTCTTCTGATTTGCTGCGATCTGGAGGCCACAATTTACATGTACATCTCTCTGCACATATGACATCTTCAAAAGGAAAAAATTGCACACCAGTAGAAAACGTCGCGCACAGCCATCATTCACAAAAAGGGTGACCGCAGGAATCTTCGCAACTATTGTCCAATTTGCTTGTTAAGCATGCTTTGAAGCGTTTGACGAAGATCATTTTACCGCGCATATCAAGAACATTGGATGAGGTATGACCAGTTGAGAAAGCAGGATTTCAATAAGGATCGTGCTGCATTGACCACGTCCAAACAGCGTCGAGCCTAACTTTCATCCAATATTAAAAAGCATTTGATAGCGTCGAAACGAACGCAATCCTATCAGTGCTTGTCGAACAAGAAGTGGGTCCATCCTACATAAGACTTATCAAACTACTATCGAAACTGTGCCACAAAAATACAGCTCTTTCATCGACCTCTTACCGTACCCCTTGGAACAGGGGTTCGACAAGGCGATACGCTATCGCCAAAGCTGTTCACCGCCACAGTGCAGTGGATAAGGAAGTCAATTACTTGGACGAGAAGGGCATACGCATCTATGGAAAATTCCCATTAAACCTTCGTCTAGCGGATGGCATTGTCTTCTTCTCGATTATAATTACTGAAGCAGAACAATTCTCAAGGAACCTTACGAAGCGGGGAAGAGGTGGGACTACGCATAAGTCGCATGAAGACTCAGTTCACGAAAAACCATGGTGCAATGATGAAAATATTAGACTGGATGGATCTTTGATTACAGAGACCTCCTCGCGAGTACCTTGGTCGTTCACTGAATATTGAGAACAAAATAAGGAGGAACTTAACAGAAGAAGAAAAGCAGCGTGTGTAGCATTTGGGCCTCTCAAAGAAGCCATCGACCAAATAATGGACCCCATATTGAGCGCTAACCTTTCTGATTCAACAGTCCTCTCAGCACTTTGTTATGCAGCGGAGACGCGAGTTGATTCTTCGACCACGTCAAAACTATTGCGAACAACTCACAAAGCGCATGAACAATGCCTTTTAAAATTTGTCGGCACTCACAACACTTAGCCGGCTTGCGCACTTCAGATCTCAGGAATTTATCTCATTTTCAAGATCCAGAAGAATTCACATCGATAGCGACGTATAGATGGGTCGGTCATATAGTTAAAAAACCAGACGACAGATGGACGAAACGAAATACAGAGTGGACACCACGAGAATTTAATCGTCCCGTAGGACGACCACCTCTTACACGTTGGGCGGATATATTTGTGAGAAGAATTAATCAGCTGTATTCATGTCTGTATTTGCATTAGCTGTATTCGTGCCTGCCAATATTCTACACATCACGGTATGATACTCGGAATCCACTGCCATGGACGACAATCGTGAGAAGACGAGACGAATGGATGATGTGCTGGGGTCCGCACAATTCGTGCAGACGGACCGTCCAAGTATCCAAGTAAAAGTTTTAGAACTTGTTTAGCAATATTCTAAAATTTCAATGTACGATGTGTTATAACTATGAACACTGACAATGTTTGACATCCACTGCTAATAAGGATGAGCAAACTGTGTTCTGTAAGCTAAGGTTCCTTGGGCCCTTGTGGTTAATTTTCGGAACCCATTTATTGTACGTTCGACTACATCAATCAGTTAGAACGATATCTCATTATGTCTCAAATTTTTATTCCATGTCAAGAAAATCTTTTTTTTTATCAACCAAAAAATCAGTCCTTTACTCATGTTTCCATGACAAACGTTTAAATGTGCTTAGCTCTGCGGAATTTCTTGTAACTTCCTCCGCCACCTCCGACTGGTTCTTGGTGACCTCCATTTGATCCACTTCCACTAATAACTAGATTCCTGTAGTCATTTCCAGCTTGAGGTGGTGCGCCACCTCCAACCGCTGGTTGGTAACGGCTGGATGGCGCAGGTGGTGCAGCGTCGATACTTGGTTCATCAATAGGGGCTCCACCTCCAGCGATGCGTGGTGGGCAAGGGCAGTATGCTGCATCTGATCCTGGAGCTCCACCAGTACCTGGCTGACCTGGACTTCCTGGCCCACCTGGAATTCCATCATTTCCCGGAGGACCAGGAGGTCCAGGTGGTCCGGTATTTCCTGTGGCACGACCATCTTGTCCACGCTGGCCTGGTGGACCTGGTGGTCCAGCCGGTCCAGCTGGTCCTGGTTGGTTTACGGTACGAGATCCTAAAATCAGAAATTTTCAAAATCACACGAACATAACGTTAACTTTCTGACCTGGTTGTCCAGGCTGTCCACTGTTTCCCTGTTGACCTGGATTTCCACTTGGTCCTGGAGGTCCAGCGGGCCCTGGAGGTCCAGGTGATCCTAAAACGTTAGATGTGTCAAAACGTTAGTTGATAGTCATTAGAAAACCACTTCTGTTCTTTCTCACCGCCTCCTCCGCTAACTCCCGCGACTCCTGGATTTCCAGAAGGCCCTCCAGGTCCTTGAGGTCCATCTGGTCCGGGTGGTCCAGGAGGACCGGCTGGACATGCTATACATTCCGTTCTTCCACCTTGCGCTCCGTAACTTCCTCCGGTACCTCCCTGTGATCCTGCATCACCAGGTTCGCCATCCTCACCTGGCAAACCCGGTTGGCCTGGTGGTCCTGAAATTATACCGATGCACACATCAGTGAAGGATGTTTCGATCGACAATGAAAGTTCATTACTAACCCGGTGGACCAGCCGGACAATTGGAGGCCCGCGCAGCACAGTGGCATCCATCAGCACCGCGATTTCCACCTGCGTGTCCACCCGTTGCGGTTCCACCGGTGGAATAAACATCACCCCTTCGGAATCTGCCACTAGAGCTGATCACCGAAAGATACATGGGGTCATCGCTTTTTTGTGTGGCTGCCATCATCATGTTCCATGCGTCGTTGGAGATATGCTGCAACGATGATAATTTGACAGATCATGAAAGCGAGTATTTCAATACAGAGACAATGCATCGTGATTGAGAAAAATAATTTTTGAAGTCGATTAAATACCTTGAACTGATCAAGGTCCTTATCTATTTCACTTTGGAACTCTTTGATTCCGTTAATGACGTTAAAAATGATGACAAATGCCACAGAGAGCGATGCAGCCATGCAGATGAATGTGCCAGTTATAACGTAGTGGAATGCTTTCCCCATCTGCAAACTTAATAATAAATTTGATAGAGGAAAGGAGTAGAAAAAACAAGTTCCTTACCGTTACTGGGAGCAATGATGACTTTGTGAATTGTAGACCTTTTTATAAGGCATCTAAACAGCATGGAGTGTGTTTGCATACCTGAAGCATGATGTTCCATCGCAACGTTGATGAACGATGCATTGTTGTCCATCTTGACGTGGAACCGCAAATCTAGTTCCTTTATGGCATTCAAAGCAGTCTAATGTTATCGAGAACTCGATGTCACAGTGATAATGATGGTCCCACTTTTGTTTAATATAATCACTCATCTTGTTATCGATCTTGTTTGTGCGCTCAATTCGTCAATTGTACTTTCGTTCACTCTGTACTGCTATTTCTCAGTTGATTGTTGTTAATTAGTAGCCAAGGTGACACACACAACCGACTGGTTGTCTTGATGTTGGAATTTTGGACGTTGAACTATTACACATTCAATAAGCTGCGTAAACTGTTCCGTGGGCTTTAATTGGTTTGAGCTTCTTTTTTGCTTTGATTTTCTTCTTCCAATATCTGATTGCTCACTGCATTCGAATATTTTCCCGAATTCAAAAGATTTTGTCCTGTATGCAGTAATGGTGATTTTCGTGAGCTTCCGTCAGATTATAAACGTTTTACTGAACTCCTCAAAATCTGAAAACTTTCTCGAATGCATATATGCTATTTTATTTGATCAGAACTGCTATTCAAACTTCAGACCCAGCTAATTATAGATCGAGTTTGCTTCACGTCCCTGATCTTGGCCATAGAGCAATGGAAGAAGCAGTAATCTTTACAACAACACGATGAAAATGTTAAAAGTTTCTTTCCACAAGTTACAGCTTCGCCTATGATTCGCTCGGAGACGACGGTCAGTTCGTAGTGCCCTCGACAGCGTGTCATAACAAAACACGATGCGCGTAGCGTGCTGTATGGATGACTAAAGCTATAAAAATTTCAATCTATTTTGTTTTGAATTTATAAAAACGCTAGAAAACGGCGAGTAACGTCTACTTGGGTGCTTCTCTAATGAAGGATTTACCCAGTGTCTGTTTCTGAAAATGTGTGAACTATCACGATAGATTACTTTGGTAACCTGTCAAAAAAGTGTGTGAAAATGATTGCAAAATGTAACTTGAATAAACCATATGTGAGCAAATTACGCAGTAGACACTAGTTAGGCACAGTTAGTCTATCTACTATGCAACACTACCTACTTACCAATCAGTATCGCAGAATTTATTACAAGAGATAAGAGTTAACATGTATAACTAAATTTTAGCCTACACACTTTCGGGGACTTCACATTCAATTCGTCTTCTTACCATCCTCGCGACGCTACGTATCGGTTTCAGAGCATATGGAGCGGATTTTCGGCCATAAATCTATACTCTTGTAATGGAAAAAATTTCTAATTATTTCAGAAAGATAAATTTCATTCAGTGGAATACGATGGTGCTTCCCCATGTGTCACATCCTCATGCGGAAAGCCTTCAAGTGTTTGAGTTATTGAGATTCAAATTTTGCCGCCGGTTTTGTTAACAATAATAATTCCGAACACATTTATAACATCAAAAAGTAATTCGATTTTCTTCCAGGATGAGCCGATCTATATTAATATGACTAATCAATGAATACACTATTGCGGCACAATAATAATAAAATGGCTACATTATGACAGTGTCGCCTTCCTCAGAACCTGGAAGTGTCAAAATTTGATATACAATCTCTCAAACAATCACTTTCATAACCAGCAGATAGAACATGATGCGTAAACATCTGATTGCATACATCTTCTATTGGATGTTCACCGTTTTTCCACCAGTTATTATATAGATCAGACTTACAAAGTTTTGTATGGACGAGCACTCTGCTGCCTGAGGCGAAAAAGGCAACCTAAGATGTGGCGCGGTTAACGCAAGTTCTTATTCGTTATTCAGGAACAAAAGAAGAAACGACACACTTCGCTGCATAAAGACTTTCCACAGCAGTTTTAGTAATCATTTAAAAGCTTAAATCACTGGCTACTACGTTAGCCGTTTTTTTTTTGAAAAGCCTTTTTTGAAAGTGTAATTGAAAAAAAACATCTATGTTCCACATATGCATATTTCTCGCAGGACAGAACTGCTCGGTAGAACTATGAGCAACTATTCAATAGCGTAAGTTTAGGTGATTCCAGCGCTGTGCATACTTTCTGAAAAGACCGTTTCACTGCAGTGTAACAGGAGATGCTGCCCGTGGATTCAACACTGCGGTCGATCGAATGCGCTAATGCGATACACATGTGACGTTCAATTTTTGTTATTTAATTGAGAGTTTTTTCTCCACTTTGAAAGAATGTCCACACACTGCAGTGCACGCGCCTAGCCATTAACAATTTAGTACTGAGGCGCGACCAACTGTTTTCTTGAGGTCATTGTTTTATTCTGCGATCTACACAATGGGAACAATGTTTAAAATTTGCTTCAGGGCTCAAAATATGATTTTAGAGGGCTATTAATATTGTCCCACTTGCACTAACGTGCCAGTGGTATGCTAGAGCATCCGTGGAAGAATACTTATGTCGCATGGATACTTCTCACATTCAAGGCACTCTTTGTTAGTGTGCATAATACTAGGTCTTCTCATAAGTTTTAGCACCAGAGCAATAGATTCTAAATTTGTCACAAACATTGAAATCAACTATTTAAAGACCTTGCTCAAAACGGCACAAACTGACAATGTATTTTGAGTCTTTCATGTGGTCTGTTATGGGTGCTTATGCAAAACAAGACAAGTGTTTCGCTCCCACAGCCTCGTCAGTTTCGCGGTGCCTTCCGCGTGAGCCAATGCCTTTTAGGGAAAACCCCCTACATGAATAGTCGTTTCAGAAAACAGTCGATCATAAAGGTGCTTTGGGTGCCTCTGTACAGATGAATCGGCAGCGAACTTTCTACACTCGTCATACGGTGAAACGGCTCTATATTGGGGTAGATCCTCGAGGAACTGACTGAACGAAAAGGCACCGTGCAAGTGATGAGGTTGTAAAGCCGAAACACGTGTCTTGCACTGTATGAGTTCCCATATCAGGCTTTATGAAGAACTCAAAATACACTGCCATACACAAAATTTACTAGCCAGATGTATTTAAAATTGCTTAGCAACACTATTCAAACTATGTGTCATCAGCCTAAACACAACTCTGTCATCTCTCACGCAGCAAATCAATACCGGACTTGTAGAACTCGTCATCCTTAGATTCGAAGAAAGTTGTCAATCCTCGGCGCAAATGATTGATGTTTTGGATGCTCAGGAAGTGCTCCAGCAACTGGAAGAGGTGATGGTAAGACGGCGGCAAGCAAGGGCTGTACGGCGGATGATC
>JAHQIW010005593.1:0-19207 GCA_019055375.1 Parelaphostrongylus tenuis | reverse complement strand
GTATTTTGCCTTCCGGTCTTTTGGAGAGGTATTGCTTCCGTTCTTGTGCCTCATCAAGTTGTCGGTCGTGTGTCGGGGGGCGCCATCAGTTATAGAATACACTGTAACCCATACTAGCGTCGATCTTTCCCTGATTCCAACGTACCAAAAATCAGTCAAAGAGAGAGTGGATCGTGCTGGACAACAAAAGAAAAAATCTGTGCTAAAAATATACCAGGAACACTATGGGAAAAAACTCCTAAGCTTCATACAAATCTCATCTGAAGGTCGGCGACTTTGAGTAATAGTCTCTTTGTCCTCGCATACCCACCCAAAGCAACACACACCCCCTCCCATACATCAACATACTGGTGTAAAAAAAATAGGGGGAGAAAATGAGGACCACCGCTTCCCTGCATATTCGAACTCCCCGAGCCATTCCCACCCGTTCCCCATCAAACACGACCTGAGGCTTGACTCCCTTTAGGCAACTCCAGAGGTTCCCGAGAACAACGGGCCAAGTCTAGAGAGTACCAAGTTCAGCAGAGCAACTCGAGGACTGCTCCGTGTACCCCAAATTGCCTCGAGATGAGAGATGATTCCCTGGCTTAGACTCAAGACGAGGCCACTTTCCACAAGCCCCTCAAGAGGAGGCTTCTCTCAGCAATAGGTATGAGGGAGGGACCCTGAGATTGCTGCCTCGGTCGTTAAGGCCACAGAATCACATGGGCATATATGAAGAGGGGGGGAAGGGGAGCAGGAGGTAGTGCGGAAGTGGGGGATTTGCGAGGGTTGCTTGTAGGAATGGGGCCGGGGAGTGATGATATGGGGCATTGATGACATCGGGGTGGTGGGAGGCTAGCTTTTCCCCTGATAATGCTTTTCTTTAAGTCAGAACTCTTTTTTGTGCCCCTACTTTCTCCTTTTTACATCCATCTCAATTATTGATCAATTTTCATTTCTTCACTCATTTTTAATAACATTCCTAATTTTTGATTCATTCCCTGTCCTCTTTCTTTCAACCCTTTTTTTTACTTTCCTGTTTCTTTCACTTATATTTCTCGATTACCTCTTTCTCTATTTTCTTTCAATTCAAGTCTTTTCCAACTTTCGTGTCCTCTCTGTATCTTCTGGGTGCTGCTTGCCGTTAGTGACCCGCCTAGTCCGTGCTATCACTAAGGCCGACGTCCGACCGACGCAGCATGTAACCTTATATGCCGGTCGAGGCAACGCCTCTCCTTTACGCTACTTCGGAGACCCCCCCTGTCGAAATTTATTCGGCTATGTGATAGTATGGCTAGAACTACACTGTTTCGACTTCCCTTTCATTAACTCTCACGCGTAGTTATCAAACAGTCCGCTCTAGTCTGAGCCATGACTGCGAGATTAGTTATATCTTTATCTTGTAGATGAGAAACATTTAAGTCACAAGCTCATTGGCGCCTTTGTAAAACCGGTGATAATACTTTTGGGTTTCTTGTTTGGTCCTCAGTCTGTTATTAAGGTTTCATTTTTGTTTGCATTTGCAAGAACTCGTGCGGCTTGTTGTCTAAGAGAAGAGCCTTATGATATCTATGAGCTTAAGCGGAACAGTAGTTACTGCTCGTCTTTTCGCCGGGCCCTTTCTTGTTCAGAGACGATTGGTATCCTCGCAATGTGCGGTTTGTGACGGTTGTTGGTGTTTCTCGCTTTTTACGAGGGGAATGGGGGGGCAGTATCGATTCTTCTTCGTATATTCATCTGTAGTGTTTTCTTCGAACAAGACGTAGTCATCGTGGAAATGTCACGAGCGTTATATTGAATTTATTGAGTTTATAATTATGAATGATTAGTAATATGCCAAGATTGTGAAGGGGAAGTCCGTTGAAAAGAAGGACTTTTCTCCTTAGTGAATATACAGGGCATGACCGTGTAGCCGATGCGTCTTTTTAACAGCCTGTACTGGCGGTTGGCATCATATAAGGTACGGCGGTAAATAATGCCAAGATCTTTGGTAGTGTAAGTAAGTGATGAATGCTTAGGTTTTTTTCTTCAATTGCTGGAGCTGTACAAGTAGGATAAATCAACAAAGTCCTTTTGCATCACACTGCTTGAATCAGTTTCTCTGAATTCCCTGTCTTAAGTCATGATTCAAAACTTGTGGCTGGATATCGCATGGTGCTCGTGAGGCATTTTATAATCCATCCGAGAAGTGAAACGAGCAAGATGATCAATGGGAATGCATGTTTAAATTGAATATGCCATACAAGACCCCTTGTCACCAAAATTAAAAAAAAACAATGGCACCACGTACACATGAAACATCTAACACAAACTTATTTTTGAAGATACACAGTCAGGAAGTCCTACAGCTTGACTTCTAGGAACTTTGGTGGCCCTGTGATGTTATGTTTGTGCGTACCTTTGGATCGCAAAGAGACTAGTATTTCCTAAATTCCGAACCAACGGCTATTCTGGGTGAGCAGTCCAGAAAAAGAGACTAAATCCTTCAGTAGCCTTCGAAAGCATACGGGGAAGTCCTGCCGAAGCGCCTTTGTATTATGGGGATATGTCTAAGTTACTCTGTGAAGTAATCATCTAATGGGGCGAGGTGCCAGAAACCCCATCGGTGATGCCTGTATAGTACAATTTCCGACAAAGGGTCATTGTAAACTAAAGAGTCAGTTATGATAAACTTTAAAAAACAAAAGGAAAAATCCTGCTGTTCAATAGCAATATTCAGAGTTAAAAAACACGGAGCTGACGAGATTGAAATTCTCTCGACGCTCTTCACTTTTGGATGTGGATTTCTTTGCTGAAAACACAATGAAAGACGAATCATTCACATATCACCACCCCCATGGAAAGTATGACGTAAGGCTATGCGGCATAGAACGGTAATGTCTGTACAGACGATGGTTATGTATAATACCCAAAAAAATGTTTAATATGGTATTCTAAATGTGGCTTTCAGCGGTATCATCACGTAACAAGCCAGATAGAGAGTCCTGATACGAGTCGGTACCAACTTTCTTTCGCTGTGTGGTGAACATTAGGGGACTACTGGAATTTCCGATTCCTAAGTTCTGAAAAAGTGAGATTCCTTTCATTGCAGCAAGTATTTCTGGTAACGGCTAGATTTTTAAACTCTATCATAGAGCGGTAGCAGTAGTGGTTACGCCGGTGAAGAATGATGTACATCTAAATACAAAAAAAAATCCGGTAGTTGATTCGCCATCGGACGGTTATCAACTTCAACGGAGTGGGTGGTAGTTCTGATGGGAAAAGGTGTGGTGCTTTCATTGGTCATCGTGACACCATCATTGACGACAGCGCAAAGCAGTGAGGGTTGTCACTTTCGAGAACGTTTAACGTTATTCACTGACACAATACAGAGCAATCGTCTAACTGCCTGTTGCCATCCAAGAAAATTGCGCTGAAAGTTTAAAATGTGTTTATAGCTGTAGCTGGCTTGTTTTTCCGATGAGTTTCAGTATATCTAGAAGGCTTTTTGATATATCTTATGTAGCTTGCTAAGAGTTCTTGATGGGTTAGTCTACGGGCATCAGAGTAGCATTGTCATGATTTGATAATATATCAATACCAAAAAAACAAGTAATAGGAGTTTTGGCAAGAGGCGCATGGTGGCTAGACGCGTTTTTTCCTCGGGTGAAGATAGCTTGTATTGTGCTGTGCGCAGGTTCAGCTCTAGCTGGGTCAACCCTGCAACTGAGGTTACTGACTTGACAACTAACATTGTACCTGTTATGTATTTGGATCGTTCCGTGATATGGTCACCACAACATCTTTAGATTTCGAGCGACCTTCTTGACGAATGGCGGGAGAAGGGTGATCATCGGAAAAATGTGACAGATTGGTAAAGTTTTCTACTCTGATGTAGCGTTCAAATTTTTTATCATATTAACAAAAGGTGCAGAAATGTACGAGTCGTACAGCTCGAACATGGGTAATTGAACCTTCGTGTCATTATTTGTAACATTGATAGCAATACCGAGTAGTAATGTATGTATTATCAGACAAAGGTTATTTACAAAAGGATGATTAGTGCGTAGATTTGTAACTTCGGGTTAATCCACCAGCTTGTCACGAACTGTACATCTGAAGTAATATCATTGTACGATTGCATAGTTGAACGTTCGATTTTACTACGTGAATGAGAAGTTTAGAAACGACGTGAATAGTCAGTTTCATATGTAGGTTTCAAAACGACAAGTTAATGGTTGAATACGTTTTTTTCAAAATGAATACAGAAGAGGTAAAGTATGGGCTTGAAAAGGATAAGCAAATAACTGAAAATCACTGGACCACTGTGGGAGCCAGAGAGCTTTCACATGGACAAAGACACAAAATATGAAATAAATGTATGATAAATGAAAACTAGGAAACAAACGTGATGACTATGTAAACATTTGATCATTGAATGTTGTTGGTTTGTGTCAGAGTGGCCGGATTACTTTGTTAGGTCGCCCGTTTACTCGGTTAGATCGGCTGTCGTTTATTCGTGCCAATTATCAGGTTCGATTCTGACGTCAATCGTTTGGTTCGTATGTAGGCTGACGATATGCATGTATTTGATATCATTAGGAAAGTAAAAAAAAAATGAAAAGTCGATAGCTCTTGTATACGTCATTCCATTTATAACGGGCAGAACGGATATTATTAGTGATCTAATGAAGCGACACCGTTTACGACAATTACTTTGATTAAAAAATCGTCCAATTCTAGGTGTGTGATATCTATGGAGTTCTTATGAAAAACTTAATCTTCCCGGAGATTTGATTGCTGGATCTTTTGGAAAGTGCAGTCGAATCGGTAAACATCATATCGCTCAAGGAGATACTGAGATCAGGTTCAGAGCCAGATATCGCTAAATCACTGCTGCTGATGATCAGTAACAATATTGGGCAGTGAGACTACTTAGCCTTTAGTTGTTTTGTGTCATTTGCTATGGAGTTTTTTGCAGATGGCAATGGTTGTATGGTACGCGATATTCCATGAAACGGATTTATTTCGGCGGATTTTTTCATCCGCAAACACATCCGATTACAATGCGAACATTGTCATATGCTATAAATTACTGGAGTAAGGTGTGTTTGTGTTTGTATATGAAATACATTGTAAAGAGAAATCTTGTATTTGCTAGTAAGTTCACTATTCGTCGTATCTACATTGAGAATTGATGAGAGTGTTTTTTTATAAATTAGAAGTTAAACGGTACAAGTGGTTGTGATGCTCGTAGGGGGGGGGGGGGGCATGGGGCTGAACCCCCCCACCATCGGCAGTCAGTAACGAGCGCCTTATGGAATGCCGCAACCAGGCTATCCTCGAAATTTCAAAAAGACGCGCTTTACCAGTATTGTACGCCGTTCAAGAAGGAGACGAAGCAACGACTGAATGCTGGGTACTGGGGATCTATACACTGCAAAGATAAAACTCTGCGAAGACGGATCAATAAAATGTAGAAAAGTTCAAGAAGAAGCTGTTCTGTTTTATTTTACTTCCCTAGCGCAGTGCCGTGATGTGGTAGTATATATCCATGGATGCTGAGCAATATGCAAAGCCTTGGGCCTCAGAAAGGTGTTGAACCCACGTCCGTCCATACTGGGGATGCGTGCTAGCACTACACCACCGGGCAAACGCTCTGTAGCACTCGCTTCTTCCTGTTGAATGTTCGCTTGAAAGCTTTCAATGACGAGGAAGGAGAGGTAGGAGGGTGATCACGGTGGTGTAGTGATAGCATGCGACCCTTGGTATGGATGAAACACGAATTCCATTCTTGCCTGTAGTCGAATGTTTTGGGTATCGCTCAGCATATTTGGACAATGAGAAATTGTTCAGTTAGCCAAAATTCATTGTGTTTAGACAATTATGTGGAAGTTTTCTCTTCAGGGCGGCATGGAGGCGCTATTCATGAAGCATGAAGGATATCTCGGAGCTGTAGGTGCATTCCTTGATACGAATAGTACGGAGTAGTGGATTTATAATCAACTGAGCTATAGCTGTCCAACTCACTTCATTAATGCTCTGGAGAAATCACTTGTAATTGGCAAATGAGATCTTCATCTGAAGTGCACTCACTCGTCTCTTTTTAACTAAATAATTCACCGCTATATTCACTTGCTATCTTCATTCACTCTATCGTATGAAGTAATGTTTGACATTGAAGCGAGGCTAGTATGATCGTGTTTCCCGATCATTCTGCGACTATCACTCCATCTTCAATACCAGCCATCACGGGAAACGTTGAAGGGTGCGGATCGGTGTTTTTATCTTGAAAATAATAGAATATGTCGTAGAAATCTAACTGGTGCCAAGTCAGCAGTACGATTTTTTTCTATTATTGTAGAATTATGGGTACGATTGTAAAGAGACTAGTTTGATTTGTAGTATTGTGCATGAATCGTCACTTGACAATATCTAACGCAAGGACTCTCTGCTAGTCCTAAAAAGAGGACGTTTTAAATAGCATTTCTGTCACCCTCTCACTAAGGCCCCACTGCCTCAGTTAAACTTAGCTTAGGACTTGTTTTATGTAACTCTTGATTGTAGTAATCCAACCGAGTTCGACCATAACTTTTAGTAATAAGAAATCTAGCGCATCAAGTCACTGGATACTTTGAATTGTAGCAGTTTTATTGATGGTCATCTTTTATTGTTCTGTGTTATTACCAAGTTATCTTGAACGTTTATAATTTATAACTAACCATATTTTATTTACCTAAAATGACCCGCGAGCATATTTTAATCTCAAGTGAAATACTTTGCTTATAGGTTCTTCCCAGCTATTTAACCTCGAATCTGCGGAATTGTTAGTTTTCTGGCTTTTTTCTCCTTTTTTTTGGACATTATTATCCTAGCCAGATTGTAACAATGTCCATTTAAGTTCACTTTCCACTATAAGTACTTTTTTACGGTGCTTTGAAAACGCTAGTACATTTAATTCTGTATCATCACCACTAAGGAGCATCATGTTTGAGACTTTGTTCTCACCTTGTGATTGACACTATTAGTACTAGGTTGCTTGCCATACAAGCTTACTGCATCCTGCTGTGACTCGATCTATGTTTTATACGTTGCCAAGTTTGACTTATGTAAGACCTTGATACTTATGTTTTTTGTATTGTCGAAATTAACAAATAAATCCTATTACTATGTCTTTACTTTGACGATCATTCAACTTTCGGGCGGTGGAGCGCTCGTAGAAGTTATTTTATGCGAATTTGGCGAACTCATATACCGAAGAGTTAGCTTGCAAATACTCCGTCCCTTAGGTTTTGAAAAGACAACGGAATTGAAAAATTAGTCACATCAGAGATCTATGACGATCTCACACAAGTTCATCAACAAATTAGCATTACTACAGGAAGGCGGGGATACGTGAAGACTCGATGCCTCACGTGAATACCGAACCCGTGATTACCATTTCTGGAGGCTCACTTGTTATCCAGTGCCCTTGTTTTGTCTTTCTCACGGTCATGTTTCGACCGTATCTTTCTGTAATTGTGCAGAATATGATATTCCTAAATGTTGACTAATCCTAGCATAGGCCGTTATCATTTCCATTTAATCTCATGGGAAACAGATTGAATATAACAAAGTAGTGTTACAGTAGACAACATGTTTAACAATTATTCTCTCGGCAACACTTATCTGTAAACCTCTGTACAGTAGGGAATCTAAATGCTGTAGAGAATTAGCATTCTACCAGACTAAATTTCTGGCCTTCATCTCCGTATATAAGCCCTGCCAGAAACCCCGTAGTCAGACTTTTCCGCACGTTTCTGCCACGCTATATTACGTCCATATCTCTCTGCCTCTTTGTCGTATTATCTCCTTGGAGAAATCTGTCTCCAAGAGACTGTGTTTTACGTCCTAACACAACCGTTCAGAGTCAGTTACAAACAGCAGGCAACCAAGGCAGGATTCCAAATTGCAATCTTCGTATTATCAATAAGTCTGTCTAGAAAGCAGCTGTCTGTGATGAACTCTGAACGGTTGTGCCTGGACGTAAAACACAGTCTTTGGAGACAGATTTCTTCAAAGGAGATATTACGACAAAGAGGCATAGAGACATGGACGTAGGATAGCGTGATAGAAACGTTAAAAAGACCCTGACTACGGGGTTTCTAGCAGGGCTTGTATACGGCGATGAAGGCTAGGAATTTAGTCTGGTAGAATGCTGTTTTTCCACAACATTCAGATTTCCAAGCCATGAGATGTACAGATATAAGTGTTGCCGAGAGAATAATGATTAGACGTATTGCCTACTAGAACACTAGATGCTTTGATGGGCATAAATCAATGTGGAATTAAGTTAAACTGTCCTGTAGTCGAAATGTTATGTTTCGACACTCAATCTCTGCCCATTCGTGGGAGAATAGGCAACAATCAGAAGTTAAAGCATTCCGAAATTAACATCTCGACCATCTATGCTGAGGTTGAATGTGGATCTCGGTACCGAAGGTGGAAGTGGTAAGATTGTTTACAGAACGATAAAGATTACAATCACTTGTAGTCACGTTAGCCATTGAATAACACAGAGTAAAGGCTGCATTGTAAATCAGACTCCTGCTGACTGGGTGAAAGTGTATCTGTGATGATCGTTTATTTGATACAGGACAACTCTCGATTTACACCAAATGTAGGATGCATTCAACTCAATGCGTCGATTTAGCGAACTAGGTCGTCGGGAACTGGTCTTTGTACTTTGATAGGATTAATCTGTCGACATTGATCAGTCCCTTGAGGATATACCATGCATTCAACTCCATTAGGCATTGTTAAGAGCCTTTAGAATGACTCGCGGTGGCCTATCGAATTATCAAGGCAGTGCAGCTGTTGTCTCGGACAAGTCTGTGATCATGTTCAGTTTGCCGACACTGGAGGCATGGGAAGCTTGGTGAGCCATGGGCGCGGAATAGAACCATTTACCACCTTCGTGTGTGTCACGAGTCCCCTCTAACCACTGCACCACCCTTTATGATAATAATTATGGATTACTGTATGTACAGCTTTTTCCGCACCAAGCTTGCCACATTCTGGTGTGGAGGCTATTAATTTTGCGTAAAAAGAAGGCATTTGGTCTACTGAATACGAGATGTCCAGCAAAAAAAAATCTTTTTGTCATAAAAGAGACTTTATTTAGACCACGCTCAAATTTCAATATATCCTTTCATCATTATTTGAGCCAACTTATCATGTGGTCTAGTAAGGGCTCTTGTGCAGCCCGATACACGTGTTTGGTCCTTACAGACTCAGCCGGGCAGAACCCGTCGTCTTTCTATCTTTCCATAGTTCAAGAGCCCTTACCAGACCACATAACAAGTTGGCTCAAATAATAATGAAAGGATCTATTGAAATTTGAGCGTGGTCTAAACAAAGCACTCGAAATGAAGGTATAATTATGATAAAAGTACCAGCCAAAGAGCAATCGAGTGCGCAACACTCTGTGTTGGGTGAAGGTTTCACTTGACATGATGTGTAAAGCCTTCGTCTTCGATGACTCTCTATAAGGAGTGTGAGGCTCCCGAGAGAACTGACTATGAAAAGATCGAAAGACGACGGGTTCTGCTCGGCTGACGAGTCTGTAAGGACGAAACACGTGTATCGAGCTGTACAAGAGTCCTTACCAGACCACATGACAAGTTGGCTCATATAATAATGAAAGGATCAATCGAATTTGTTCCAAAGACAACTCCTTCTCAAAGCAATAATAGGCAAGTTGTATACCAAAATGCTCACAAGAAATGTGCAATTGACCGATAGCAAAATCATGCAATACTAATTACTTCTAGGTAATGAATTAGGTGTTTATTGCTCGAGTGCCACAACTTATAGAACGACCTAATATGAAAAGCAAAAAAGTAATGTCATGACGAGGTGAATGAAGACAGATGGCTACGCAAGGAAAAGATCTTGTGAATGTGCAGTGTAAATCGTTATTTGTCGCTGACTCTACTGTGAGGACTGGAGCATCCACAGGGGATTGCCTAGAAGACGATGGGTTCTGCCCGACTGACGAGACTGGAAGATCGAAACACGTGTATCGGGTTATACAAGAGCCCATTTTACAGACCACATGACAAGTTTGAACAGATAGTATATATGAGATATGTTTAAATCTTGTAACTGTCAAGAATATAGGCTATGTAGTGGGCTAATAAAGACTTTAACTTTTTTTTTTTCAAAATTCTTTGTTTGAGGCGGATGAATGCATATACGGTCTTGACAATGACTTGCGGTAGCATAACGAAGTATTAGATCAGTGTTGTCATCCTTCCTTATGAACCTGATAACTTACTTGTCAACCCCAGATAATGGAATGTTTGGCGAGCATTGGAAGTGGATTCATTCGCCGACCACGGCTGCGCCGACCACCTCTAACCACTCCGCCACCCTTGTATAATGTTAATTGAAAACCACTGCGTCAACAGGCTTCTTCAGATCAAGCTTGCAAAAATATCTTTGATGTGGAAGTTATCAATTTTACTAAGAAGAGTTCCTAGGCTTACTGAATAAAATATATCTACTGAAAGGACTCCTTGCCACACTAAAACTACTGAAAATAAGACGCGCAAAAATCCCCTAGATAAGAGCGGTTCATAAATAGCATAAATACGAGCGGCCTGTGCTGGAAAGTAGGCGAGTGCGTACACTTCTCAGAATTTCGTTTATAGCTCTTTTTCCTTACTTTTGATTTTTTCCATTTTTCACTTTAGTTTTCCATGGAAATCACCAGACGTCTGCTAAGCGCGCATGTTTGTCCGTCCTCTCTCGAAATTAGAATCGCTCTTATCTATGGAGTTCTAGGGTAGGTTGGAACCGATGTGCCATCCTAACATGTACGTTTCAAAGTCAGTGCGCATTGTTTCCAGGTCTTTCAAATAGCAGCTTCTCGGTTATGAGAGAACAAATAAATATTCGACCTCATTTGCTGCATAGGAATTTTTCATTAGAGTATTAGTGATCTTTCGAAAGATTAAATCTCTCGCTAGAGCCATATGAGGCTGATTTTTGAACAGACGCATCTATAACGATGTAAAATTCGAAACAAAATTATGTTCCACATCGACCCCGCAATTCAAACATTGCTTCGCTGGAAGCACGAAAAGCACATGGATGTTCAGAGAAAATATTTTACTACTACAATCAGAGAGTCAATCTGAAATTTCGAGAAACAATTCCTAATTGGATAACAAAAGTCGTACGTCTCTGTGGCTCGCGGAAGGGCAAATCAATCGACCGGCTTGTTGAAACTGCGACATCGCCTAGGACCCGCCCCTACCCCTCGCTCCACAGAATAGTCAAAATTCCCTTGCCCGTGTATGTGAATTTGATCTTATTCTTCCTGCTTCACTGCAGAGAAACAGTCTTTCTAAAAACTAAGCACAGCGTTGGAATCACTGAACTTACGCTATCGAATCATTACTGATAGTCCAAAAAAAAAGCTCTGGCCGGTGAAAAATATGCGCGCGTGAAACATAATCTTATTTCGAACTTTATAGCATTGTAAAAAGTTCTTTTTGAAAACCGGCCACGTACCGCGCTGGCCAGAGGCAAAAGCTTTCAATGATTACTACACACTCCTATGAAAAATTTTATGCACCAGATGAAATAGAATATTCACTTGTTCCCTTATAGCCGAAAGTACTATACAGCACTATTTGCAAGTATGCCGCTATCGAATTATGGACAAAAAAAAGTTAAGCCCTAACTTTCAACAACAATGCTGATGTCTCCTTACCATTGATGACAAAAATCCCAGAACATTCATTTCGATTTGAAAAACCGAGTGATTAAAGGGAAAACACTTGGTTACAATAGGCTGTCAAGCACATACTGAATCTGAATGTAGACAGCCACACCGGTATAGAGACACTTACAATATAGATAAAGAATTCGATAGAGTCATTACGTTTAGAATACAAAGGAAATTCTAAAAAAGAGCTGGTGGACTAAACAACACAAATTCCCAAGCAACGCTTACAAAAGCAATTTTCAGCAATACATTACAAGAAGAGCCCGTTGAAGATGCAGAATTGGAGCATCACCCTTTCGGAAACCGTGGACCTATGGTCTCTGCAACTCTAACTTACAACCCTGGGCGATCTGCTCCACCTCCGCTGCATATCTAACCCCAAGCGTGACACTGTTAGACGCAGCAGGCTGGGGTTAGAAATGCAGATGAGGTGGAGCAGACTGTCCAAAGCTGTCGGTTAGAGACGCAGAGGCCGTAGATTAAATGGTCCCGAAAAAGTTAATAAGCAAAAGGTAAGGATGAAGCATCTAACGGATCCATCGTTCACACTTTGTATCCATATGAATTTCACGGCAAGCCATTGAACAGTACGGTGTTCCACACCTCATACAGGCATATACTCCCCAGTCTCCACAAGGAGCACAAAATTTCCTTCCAGGTATTTTAGGAGCTGGTGCTGTAGCCTTGAAGAACGCTCGATAGAGACGTTTATCCTTCTTATACTTCTGATTAGCTTCGTCAAGGGCTGAAATGAAATTTCGGAATCGTCTAGCACGAAATTTCCGCTTCTTTTTAGATTGATTTTGAGTGGAAGGCGTCGTAGTGGCGGGGCGCTTCCGGTTGCTTTTCTTTTTCGGTCCACCAATCATTTCATCTTCGAAATTCGGTAGATCTTTTCGCCAAACGATGTTCGCATGTGGATCCTCGTGGGCGTTATCCTGTTCAAGTTTCGCAAGTTTTATGGTTGGTCAACGATGAACGCTCAGCTCCATCCAATACTCGAGCTGCTTCCTTAGCAGCAAACGAGCTGAGTGTCGGAGCTTTGTTGTTCGAACCACAGGACGTCGAAACATGATTATTTGATCTGGAAATCTCAAAATCTATTCTTTCCTGTTAGCAACCAAACAACACGATATATTTGATTGAAACGATATGATTGGCAATCAGACGGCTCATCGACACAAGACACAATTACATAACTACGCATACTCGTCTAGTTCCTCATGATACATCAGATCTAACACCTGCATTGAATACTGGACTAAGTACTATGCACTCTATTCCAGTTCCAAATAGTAAGTCAGAGAAAACAAAAATAGCATTCGGAAATATAAATAAAGCCTAGTATAAATATTTAAACGCCACATCTAATTTAATTTTCCAGCTCCAACTTTTTGTCAACTTTTTTGAGTCATAGAATTACCTAAGCATAAGACGATTTTAGGTGATTTTTCTGTTATGGGGAAGCACGGAGCTTTTTTGCTAAACAGCGATTTTTTCATGAGGCTTCCAGAAATCATTTGAAAGTTTGAATGTTGGCGATTTTGGAAGTTTACAACTTTTTTGAAAAGGCCCTTTAACCGCGCTATAGCAGTAAAAATAAATTTGCGTTTCACACGCGCTGCGCGCATTCCCGCCATTTATTTGTTCTAGGGTAAGGCTTCTCATTTCCATTCTACTGCCAAATATACTCACTGCGAAGTTTAAGCCTCAGCAGTTTGGGTTGTTCACGAAACGCATTTGAACGTGTAGACGAAATCCCGGAGTATCGAAGTCATAAATTGCACCCAAAGCTTCTATACAAGGCGGAGAAAAAAGAACCCTATCTTAAAAAACAAAATCGCCAGTCGCAAGTGTACGGTGACCTTATTTTCGCTGCTACAGCAATCGAAGACGGCTTTTCTGGTAACAAATTATAATAATAGCATCTGCGAGATCGATAATATCGGAACATTACTAAAAATGTGAGGAAAATCGGATTAAACCTGATCCTCAAAAGGCAGAAAAAAAAATGCTCCGCCATGATAGTAAAGCACCAGATTTCAAATACCCTCTTATAATAAACTTACATAGCTTAAAATTCCAATATAATAAATGTCACAGAGATCTAGTTCTCTTACAGGGACGTAACCGAATTCATAAGATTTTGAAGTTGGTAAAATTTTATCAAGAAACACATTCGTAACACCGTCTAGTACTGAGATATATGCAAACTGCTGCAACTGATTCTGTTTATAAAAAATATTACGTTAAAAACAAAAACCCTTCATTTACAAACCAAACTACATTATCTACATGATCTAAACTGATTCTGGATCGGCATCGATGGCCTTGAACCAATGTCCACATTCGCATCTCTTTGGCATTCCTTTGCGAATAATCATGAAGTTAACGTGACCCGAATCGGGCTCACCTGTAACATATAAAATAAAACATGCATTTTAATAAGCTAACAAGAACAAGAAATTCAAATTACTCGTGTAAGTCTTAAAAGTAAACACAAAACTTATCAACCGTCTCAACTATTTTAAAAACTCCTCATTTCATGCGCCTATGTGCTGAGGATTTCGCTGGTAATCCTCTTCGAGTTTAACTACCAACCCTTTGGGGACCACATGCACTACATTTGGTACACTGGCCTTTTCGTGTTCTTCTCACCGAGAACAGAAAACTCACTGAGCTCTTAGTAGTCATTAGATAGTTTAAGGAACGGTAATTTCAAGACTGGGCTTAGATTCATGAGGAGACTTTATAGCGCTAGCGATAAAGAGAAGATTACGTTTCGGCTTCAAGGTAGTCAGCCCGTAGTTTGAACTTCATAGCGCGTTGAAAAGTAATTAATATGAAATTCAGACTTTTGGGTACTCTACTGTTACAATAGGATGGAATATCACCGTGGAGACTTCGACTAAGGCATTTTTGATTCAAAAATGCCGATGCACTGGCGAGCCGTATTCGCAAGTGCGTAAGAGACAAGCAATTTTTCTTCACAGATTTGCGCTTTACATGCACAAAAAACATAGGAAAATATGTAGAAAAACATGGAGCATAAAAGTATTGAGTTGTCCCGTAGACTCTCTTGCATTTTGACAATTTTCTTGATTCGCCTGCTATTTGTTTGATGAAATCAATTAGTCAACGATATAAACAAGTAGAATTCATTTTATTTAACTACTTTTAGTGGTAGTATGATGCTACAGAATCACCTAATGGTGTAGAGTCATGTGCAAAACTTTTTGCGTCAAGCGCGACTCGAACCAAATTTTACCCTATCTGGAGGCGCGTGCTCTAACCCATTGCACTAGCGTTCTTTGTTTTGTCACACTCCTTCTACACTTCAACAACACAATCACCATCATGTTCAATTATTTGCAACCATTTGCTGCGCAAACAAACACTGGATGCCTTGCTCTAAGAAAAATGAAGCTATTGATCAAAGAAATCGGTGAGGTCTTCGGTTTTGTCTGTAGTTATTGAATTTTTTCTTTTCGCAGATGTTGCTTCAGGGCGCAGAAGGTGATAATCCGATAGAGTAATATTAGCGTTATACGGTGGATGTGATATCGTGCTACGACTTAGTTTCTTCAGCTAGTCGACTTTGCGATGTGGGGTCCAGCGCCAGAGGAAAGGTGACATCGAATCGTCTGAACGCTATTCTCGCACTGCCGTAGCCAAGTTCCGGAGTTGCTCCTCTTCAGCGTCCACATTGATTGTCTGCTTGTTCTCGAGCAGTTCTCAGAACAGTGTGCCTTGCCAATACCTGCCGACTTTGTAATGTGAGGTGATCGGTCAACGCAGGAAGTATCGAGACATTACTTTATGATAAGCCCTTTCATTTAGATGGAAAAAGATGGTGCCGGCCGTATCCAAGTGTCCCTCGAAGTTACTAAACATTCCTGGTTCATTTCCGCTGGGTAGGACAGACTTTGAAGCCTACTTCAAGAAGAGAACGAAAGTGATAACGATGAGATCAGCAGAGTTGCCCAAATAATACGACTCAAAAACCATATGCAAATTATAGATGTAGATCATAACTGCTGCAAAAACAAATCACAAGAACTAACTCTATGTTGTAAGATAAATTCAATGAAACCTTAAAGAGTTCAAAATCTGTAATGTCCCAGAAAAAATTGTGGAAACCCTCTGATAGGAGGTTAGGAAGTCTTCATATCCTTGTTAATGGAAATAATCTTTGTGGCAGGATATGTCTCAATACCCTCCACTTGGAACAGTCGCATCTCCAGACGAAAATTTCATCAGAACGATGTAATTTTTTTTTTGGTAATTTTGATGTGTAACGACCAATTTATCTCGACAAACATCAAGTCAGTTAGCTGTTTCGAGGACCCTATTGATCGAAGAGGAAAGTAGAACAAGAAAAATGATATCAAAGATGAGAAGAGAAGAAAGTGTGGCAACAGCGCGGTAACATCGGCGGCGTAGTGGTAGCACACAATGCCGGTATGAGTGAAACACTATTTCAACTCCCGCCCATTGTCCAAATTCGTATAAACACTCAACACTCTTAAAATTCATAGTTACAAAAACATTCAAAGATGTGGGATATAATCGACTAGCTATGTCTTGTACTATGATGGCATAAAGTCCATAGACGGTACTGACGGATTCAGATGGTCATATGCGACTCTAACAGAAACAAAGACATTGAGAATAAAACACTACGATGATCTTCTCCTCTAAATTCAGTACGACGATGTGATTATTAGATTAACGATGAGAACGTAATAGATAACCTTTTGAAAGCTACTCCGCGAAGCCGTTTACCACGAGTTTTAAATCGTTAGATGGATATTTTCCCATGTTCCTTCCCATAACTGGGTCGCAATATAGTTGGAAATCACAAGAATTTTCGCGTTGTTGCTAAGAAAACACTCTGCATGTATCTATAGCTTATCCTTTGACTCGTACTAGGGGGAATATCTGAGTACCAAACTATTAAGATGAGCTATAGTCGTACATTTACCATAGAGAAACACGTCGGACTGCTAATCGGAGGGAGTTTCGAGTACTCTTGGCTACGACTGCTGCAGAATGATGTCGAACATTAGCGAAAGTTTATTCTAGAGCTTCTATCGACCAAAATTCTGCACTTTTCCAATTTTGGGCGACATTCCAGAAAACCTCACTTGTGAATTACGATATACAAGTAGCAGTACCACAAATGGTAGCCAGGTTCTTTTCTGCTAGAAGGCGACGAATGAAGAAACCCCTTTCGCTGGACAGAAATTTTTTGTTGCACTTTTAATGATTAGACAAAAGCGTAACTCTCTGATTAGTGCGCTAAGTGGCCGATTTTCGAAGAAGCCTTTTTATGACGCTGTGAAAAACATTTGTATTTCACATGTGCGTATCTCGCGGAACACAGCTCATCCTTTAGATTAATAGTAATCGTTGTACAGCGAAAGTTTCCACGATTCCAACGCTATGCTTGATAGCTACTCGGCACAGGGAAAATTAAGATCTGTAGATATCCTCTACACATTAGAATGCCTTTCGTGCTTCAAGAGAACTAATAGTAAGATTGCGTAGCCGATGTATAACATAATTTCATTCTGAACTTTACAGCGCTATATGAGGGTACTTTCAAAAAATGACCACGTAGCGCAGTAGAGAGAGAGATTCAAGCTTTCGAACGACTATGCATTTTTGTGAGAAATTCTTGTCCAATCAATGAGGTTGAATATTCATTTCTCCCTGGACAACACAAAAAAACTAGAATAGGGTACCTGGTGGCTGTAAATGATTCGAAATCGATCATTCGAAATACCTGGTGCGTCATATGTGAAGTGCAATTTTTTGTCATTCGATTAGGAAGATTTCTCCGCTTCGAGAGAAACTCCATATAAAACGCATGACTCTGATACTACAGATATACTCTACACATTAAATGCCTTTTGTGCTTCTAGAGACTGATAGTAAAATTGCGTAACCAATGTATGACATGATTTTATTTGAATTTTACAGCGCTATATGAGGGTACTTTCAAAAAATGAAACGTAGTGCAGTAGTCAGAGATTTAAGCTTTCGAATGATTATTACATTTTTGTGAAAAGCTCTTGATTAATCAATGAGGTCGAATACTGATTTTTCCCGGATAACAGAAAAAAACCATAGCTAAAACCATAAAGATGCTGCCGAAAATAACGATATCTAGAAGATATATTCAAATTGGCGAGTCAAAATTTCTCAGAATTACGGCACTCCACTTCATCTAAATATGGCAAGAAATTTTCCGGACTTTTTCGCTTTTGTTATCTATTTTCCCTGCATTCAAATATTTCCTACTATCGTTAAGAGCAGCTTGTTGTGGCTATTCTGATAAACGACACCTCAACATTTGTTTCCAGATGGAATTGTCCCAAGAGCAAAAAGCAATGTTGATAGACGAGTATCGTTTGAGTTCAAGTCCTGCTGAGACTTCACGTCGACTTGACGAGGCCGAGGGTGACGGCACTATTAAGGAAACTGCAGTTTTTGATCGTTTCAATGAATTCAAAGCCTGAAATGCAGATTTGACACACAAAAAAAAGAGGTGGCCGCACTTAAGAAATTGACCAGCAAGCTGTTTCGGATATTACTAAAACTTCTCCGCCGTTGTCGACCAGCTAGCTTGCTGGCCGACATATCCTTGCTTGTGCGTCAAATCTCCATTCCCAATCTTGACATGATTGAAACCACCAAAAACTGCAGTTCTTCCCACTGTTCCGTCACCCGAGACCCGTTAATCCGGCGGATAGTCCCAGCAGAACTTGAATACCAGCGATACTTGTGCTGCATTAAAAAGAGTTCTTGCTCCCAATTCCATCTCAAAACAAATGTTCATGTGTTATGTATAGATAACCCAAATAAGCCTCTCTAAACGATAGTAAAAACAAAGGCTTAAATGAATAAAAAATAATCAACAAAAACGTAAAGTCTGAAAAATTTCTTGCCAACCCAACAGATAGCTGAATAAGAGAGAAAAAAAACATAACCGGCTCTTTTCCGATTTTGAAGCCTATCCACTACGTTGAATAGAAAGTTTTAATAAAATTGTTAGTAGTCATTGGAAAGCTTATATCTCAAGGTGGCGCTGTGCATGGCTAGCTTTTTGATGGACCCTTTTATGAAGCTGAAAAATTGGGAATAAAGTTACGTTTCTCATTGGCCGCCCGCGCAATTCAACTATTACTTCGCTGAAAGCACGAAAAGTACATGAACGTGTAAAGGAAATATGATAGCATCACAGTTATAGTTCAATCTGGAGTTTCTCGAAAACGGAGAAATAACTCCTAAACAAACACATTACACTAGGCGCAAATAGCTAAAAGAACAAAGCATTCGCCAATAGCCAGTAGCTAACCATAGCTAAAACCATGGAGGAGGTGCTGCCGCAAATAATGATATTCAGCTAAGATATATTCGGATTGCCGAGTCAAAAATTTTCAGAATTACGGCACTGCGCTCCAC
>JAHQIW010005592.1:0-10526 GCA_019055375.1 Parelaphostrongylus tenuis | reverse complement strand
CGATCGGGAGCCGGAGCCCCCACCCCCCCCCCCTCTCTCACAAGTGTTGGTATGTACAAATTAACTTAATTTGTTATTAGGTCGGCGTAAATGAAATGACTGGAGTGAAAAGATGAAATAGAAATGAAAATCACATGAGAATGCAAATCACGGTGCACAGGTGCTATCAAAAATAATCATCAGTTATTTGGATTTCAGAAACCGATTGCACGCCATGACAGTTTGACGATGAGTGAGAGAAACAGATAACAGTAAAAATAGGAGAGTAGGTGCAAGGGCGCTCATAACACTTTGGGCACGACTGAGACACGCAATAGCCCTGCGTCGCCCCTTGCGTGGCAAGCATTCCGTTGTGTCGAGTTCACAGTAAAGCCGACCATCGGAAAAAAAAGGTTCCGACTTCGCTCACTTTCCCACGACGTTCCACAGCAGTTTTTTGGCATTATTTTTTGTTTACGTTCAATATGCACCAAATCACGAACACACCCATACTCAAAATCGTAGTAGCGTAACCCAATTGACATTTATTTAACAATCTGCAACTTATAATAAGACACATAACATAACATATTTGTATATAAAATAGCAGCAATGATGCAATTGCCTCCCGAATGATCTACCACCTCATTGTGGCTTTGGAAGTGTTCCTTGGCGTCGGACTGCAAATTACAGCGTGGATTTAACCCTTCAGCAGGGCCACTCAAGCTGAAAAGTGGTACGACGTTTAGGAAACTACACCAGGAATGGAGCAACGTGTTGTAGCTACTGAGTCGCAACGTGGATTTCTCTCTGACTGTTCTAATGTGGTGACGACCTGAGAAAAGCTCTTCGGATAGGCTTACTTTCGAGCTTCAGAAGACAAAACAGCTAAACCAGCACATTTTCATGTGCAGGGACCCGCACAGTTCGTGAAGACGGGCCGTTCAAGTATTCGAGTGAGTGCGATACAAGTTAGATAATACAGTAAATAATTCTGAAATATCAATTTGTTGATTATGAATAGCAACTATGTGGTATCGCTAGAGCTACAGAGAGAGGGTTAGTGCTTTTTTGTTATAATAATTACGTATATAGAAGAAAGTTCAATATCAATAGACACCGAACAATCTGTTGTAAAGCGTCGTGGTTAAAACTCGAACCAGCAATTTTCTTTGATATGGTCGGCATCGCTGTCCACTCACCACTCGGAGTGCTTGTCTTAGTGGGTAGCGACGTGGCAGGTTAGCGACGTGAACCTGTCGAACCTAAAGGTTAACAGATCGAGGACTCTTTGTAAGGTATATTCCTGAGGAATCGGCTGGAGCAAAAGACATTGTGTTTACTGATGAGCCTGAAAAGGCGAAACAACAGTTGTTTAGTACTGTATAAATGCTGTACCAGAACTCATAACAGGGTTAAGCATGTTACCACATTATCAGATTATCAATATTTTGAGCGTAGTCTACATTATACAGTCCAGAGTAGAAATTGAGGAGCGTTGGCCCACAGCATCAACCCTCCCCGTCGAGCATACGCAAGGGCTCAGCGGCGATCAGTCCACAAACGAGTGCCTCGTGTTGTCGTTCATTGGGACAAAGGTTGCTGGTTTTATCTTTTTAGCACGGCGACGCTTCACTGTAGTTTTTTTGGCGTTATCCTTTTGTTTCTCGTACAATATGCTCAAATAACTGACACATTATATCACATCATATCTCATAGAGTACCTCCGTAACACTAGCGATCAATTTTTTAATTAATCATTCATCGCCATTATTCAACAATCTGCAGCTTATAACAATGATTATAGCATAATATGTTTGCATAAAACATATTTAGGTAGGAGAATAATAATAACGGTTCAGTTCAAATAATACAATGATACAATACAATACAGAATATATCATACCTTTCGTTTCGCGATGTTTTATTAGCAAAGGTATGAAATATTAACGTTATCAGCCAAAAGAAATCGGTTGCACAACGCTCCCCATTCAATGATTATTTCACATGATGGAACGTGTAAAACGCTCGTCGTCGCCAACTCCATATGAGGGGTTGGGTTTCTCCGAGAGAGTGGCTAAAAGAAAGACGAAGGGTACCGCCCGACTGATGAGACTGTCAAGGTCGAAAGTGTATTGGTGTATTGGGCTCTATAAGTTGCCCTATAACTAACCACATGCAAGGCTCAAAAAATGGTTGTCAGACAATAACAAATGCATTAGATACTTGCTATATCTATTTTGGTATTTTTTTATATCATGTTATACTATATATTATTCCATAAGTATTGTTATAAGTTGCAAAATGTTGAATAAATGTGCTAAGTGTTGAAAAATTGATTCCTTGTGTTACGGTGTTACTGTATAAGATTATGATGTGGCATGGTGTGTCAATAATTTGAGCATATTGTACTGGAAAAAAAAGGATAGCACCAAAAAAACTACAGTGAATCGCTGTGTCAGGGGATCGAAGCAGCAACCTTTTTCCCGACGGAATGCCGCACGAGGACACTCGTCATTACGGGCTGCCCGCCGCCGATGCTTGCAATTCACTCCAGATCGGTTTCCATTCGATTCATCCATGCCTAAACAAGCTCTCCATCCGCTTCGGATTTCCGGGAATGGAAACGAATGAATGTTGAACCTCTTAAGGATAGATCAGCGGTGAACGCTTTACCTATTGATTCACATGGGCGGGTAACATTTAGAGAGGCTAACCCTCTGGACATTAGTAGTTTCTCGTTCCATGCGAATTCTCTAGTTTTTTGACAGTAAAAACGTACCCAGGACTTGAGACTAGTTGCTGCTGACTTTATAGAATCATGCAAAAGTCTTAACTTAGTAGTTCCAGAACTAGTATGTATGCTATTATCAACAGCTTTCAATGTGATCGCTTATGAAAGCATTTCTGCATCTACTTCTAGTTATTCTAATTAAACTGTCGGTCAGTAACCTTTCAATAGAAGGTTTTTGGTAAATCACAAAGTTTAGAAAATAGCTTCTCTGCTACTGTTTCGCCCATTTCAATCTTTTTTCGACTAACTATTAGTTAGCATAGTTAAAAAGTTCTGCAACCCACTGAAAAGAAAATGAGTACGAAAATCGGATAAAATATTCATGTTTTTCTCAAGACAACTGATCTAAGCATATAAGCTATAAGCATCAATGGTATTGACAATCTTGTGCTGCACATAAATGAGATACTGACACACTGAACAATGACAGTGTTATAAGAAAGTCGGTTTTGGAAATCATTATAAATAAAGCGCATACCGGACGCTAAGAGTCAGCGAGTTTCAAGCTCATCAAGGCCTCAAAAATATCACGTAAAAAAATTATGAATATATTCTAAAAAAGATTTTAGACTAGAAATGTGAAGAAATTTGAAACTTTTGACGCTTTAGCCTAGGAAAACAAAGCCGAAGAAATTTTTTTGCACAGTCGTTTCTTCCTTTGTTGATGTAGTCCCCAATGATAATTCATGGATATTTCAAAATTCTCTTCAGTTTCATCAATTTTTTTGCAGTGCTGCTAACCTGCCCACTTTGACTAATGCAGTAACTGTGAGTTCCAATATGCATATCTCGTGGTCAAGTCAGTTTTTAGATTGTACTAAACCTGACTAATATTTTGTACATGCTATCATATGCGTGGCTTGTTAGTTGAAGATTTAAGAAATGCAAATAGTTGTTTGGTTTTCCTCACTCTATTTGCCAATATTTCCTTAGGATTCCACTATTCAAATCAATCCAAACTAACGATGATGGACTAAAGAAAGTCTAACTGTAGTGTGGCAAAGCAATTTTTATTCTACACTGGAGAAACGGATAGAAGATTTGTCGATAGTGATGAGTTAGGAGCTCTCTAGTTTGATTACCCCTTGACACCACTGAAGAAAAACTTGCTCATTGGGCGCAACACGTATATAATTTTGATGGCTTCCAAGCGTGCATACTTTTCTCAACGTTCTGCTTGATATGTCCTCTCTTAATGGCATGTCTTGTAATTACCAACTTTCTCAACGGTTCGTCTTTCAAAAATTCTATGGTCTCGTAATACATTTGGTGGATAAGAATACATCGAGACAGTTTTTGAAAAATTTCATTTAGCAAGGTTGATTTTCAGTGTAGTCCACCATTTCTACATACAATAGACATTTTGACAGTACATAAACGAAATAATCCGATGAGGATATGACTTACCTTGAGCCGATAGGTCTAGTGCTGTATAGGCGCCTATTTCGTACATAAACGGCCAATAAAGAATATATATGAATGCTCAGAGGACATTTTTTTACTCCTCAAATCACCATACTTAATGTGTTGTCGTTCTGCACTGAGGTGGTTTTGTGGTTAGTCACTTTTACTTGTACTTCTATAAAAACGACTGAACAGCAAGTACTACCTACATTTCGTGCTCAATTTTCCTTATTTATCGTCAGGGTGATGTATGGCTTGAGTCTTGTCTGTCGGCGTCGAATCATCGTGATGGATTTCATTTGAGTGTGGCCGGTAACGTCACCGTACTTGACTCGCATTCAATTTCTAATGGTCAGCATGGGTTTTCCGTTCTGGAGACCTCGCCTTCTGTTTTTGATCCAACAATCTGTATCCCATTCCAATGCTGCGAATGGAATTCGATTCAGTAGACTGCAAGCCGGCTGGTCACATGGTCAAGGTGTGCAGCACTCCACAATCAGTTTTCTTTTCAATTTTCTCATTTTCAGCATTAGTCCTACTCGTTTCAGAGTTTATTGTTCTTTACTACTCGAAACCATCATTTTTAATGCTTCTTGAATTTTGTATCTGCCTTTTCTCCTTTTAGCTTAATGATGTTAATGTCACCGATCAACTACTATGCGGCAGCTATTTTCTTCGAAGACGCATTTGAACTTCATCTAAACATAAGTCACTGCTTCATTGAAGAAAATCACAATTCAGGCATTATGTTTGACGGTGTCACAGCCAACAGCTCGGTGAGTAACGCTTCATTCTAACAAAAAAATTTATTTGCTCTTTTCTAGCATAAACAGTTTTCACATAATTACACAAATTTTGTTAGCCTGATAAGAATATAACATGTTTCTTGATTTTCTTCTTTGAGCAGAACACGAGGTGTTACATTAAACTTTATTCGATAGCTGACGTTTCGGCAGTTCGCCTTCTTCAGAGCCTGGAAAGGTCAAAATGTTTGCAATACAATCAGTCAAACACCTCCATTACTTCTTTAGAAAAAATCACCAGACCTAGATTTCAATCGCATCAAGCAAAAATCAACACTTAACATACTCACCGCTTTTTATATGTGTTCCACTGGATGATCCAAGTGGAGATCACCGGCAAGAGAGACACATAGGCTCGTAATGCACCCTACCCATCAAAACAACAGTCTTATATACTGGCTCATATCACGAGTGTTTACAAGGCATTCCTCCCTGCGGTTTATGGTTGGATTGGTCGTATTAATCCAAAATGCTTCCAAGATCTTTCGCGCTGATGTTTTTTGCTCCTGCGCAAGGATGGTGACTTCGATTTCAAAATCAACTCCGTCGTGCTTCTGTGCTCTATGCGTCCCTAGCGGGGTGTTTTGTCTATTAAGACGCTTGTCAGCTAGGTGTTCTTCTATGCGTGCATAGAGCGGCCTACCCGTTTCGCCTACATATTTATCACTACACGCTTTGCAAGAGATTAGGTAGACTGTACCTACGCTCATGCAATCACCGTCTCTGCCGTTAGGACATATTTTACAATCATTCATCATACAGAGACGGTCATATAAGCGGTTGCGAACTAGTTGGCGTTTTAGAGTATTCGGTGGTATTTCAATAATGGCCACCGATTGCTCTAAGCCCGCTCTTTTCAAACATCGTTTTATAGCTGTACTAACCTCATTTGAATAGAACGGGATGATAAACGGGACTTTCCTTTCAACTAAGTTTTCGTTCGGAGGCGCATTATTTCCTCTAAACCTAAGCCGAGGGGCTACGAATTCGTATCCATTAGAAGTGGCTATTTCCCGCGCCAGTTTCACGGATTCTACTCTCTGCTCCTCCCCGGTACATACATTGGCTGCTGTTCGAAACATGTTTTTTACTAGCGCCTTCTTCGTATGTGAGGGGTGAGAAGAGAGATAGTGAACCAAGATATTCTTACTACTTGGCTTTCGGTACCACTTCGTTATGTAGCCGCTCTCAGTTAAGCTTATTTGCACGTTCAAGAATGGAAGCCAATCGTCTTTTGGTATCTCACGGGTGAATCTTATATACTCTGACTGTTCATTCAGCAATCTAAAACAATTATCCAGCTCCTCTTGAGTGGAACAGATAATCAAACAATCATCTATATACCTACAGTAGAGTAATGGCCGGAGATCCATCACTGGTGCTTCCACTTTAGACATAAAGGCAATGGCCAGGCTAGGTGCCAGTCGCTGTCCCATTGCCAGCCCTCTGGTTTGAGCATAATAATTCCCGGACCATCTGAAGATTGAGCAGTTCAAGCACTCTTTTAGTAGGATCATGAACTGCTCAATCGTCAAGCCATACATGTTTACAGCTCCCTGGTGTTGTATAAGAAGCTCATGTGTGGCTTGCAATGCGGAGTCATTCGACACGTTGGTATATAAAGCAGTAACGTCGAATGACTCCATTACGTACGCGTTGTTCGGGTTCGCGTTACGTAGACGATCCAGGAACATCTGAGTGTTTGTCAGATGGGCTGGAATGTGTCCTAGCAACTGGGATGTTATTAAAGTCAAGAACCATGCTATCCTATCCGTCGGTCCGCCTACACAACTGATGATAGGTCTAACTTTGAATATAGATGGATCGTTAGACATCAGATCATCAGTGGATACTAACTTATGTGTTTTTATAAGCAAGTATAAGACAGGACATGTTGGTGACTGGATTTTTAATTGAGAAATGATAGATGGTCTTAAGCCTGCAGCTTTTGCCGTACGGACCCACTCACTGTTTAATTTGCGGTTTTGCCTTTTGAATTCCTTTACAGAAGATGATCGGTAAAGCGAGGCATCCTCGAGATGCTTGCTCGTTATTGCGATATCTAACTGTCGAGGAATCACAACAAATTCTCCACCCTTATCACTAACTGATAGCCTTATCCTACCTTCGCTTATCAACTCTCGAACCTCTTTCATGCCACGTTTTTGTAGTTCGGTGAGGTTCGATTGATATCTTCTCCTGCTATAGTGAGTGAGGGTTCTAAAAGTTTCGTCCGCAAATTTCCGGAATTTTCTATCTACCTCCTCGTTGGGGTCTTGTTGTCTATAGAACGGCTGAGGAAATGGTGGTATTAGTGCCTCTACTTGCTGTTCATTCCTATTAGTCTCTTCAACTCTGGCCTTTTTACGGAGTTGATCTTGCAAATCATGTAAACCACATGCAACCTTGCGCAAGGACACCTTAGAAATGGGTTGAGATGGTGAAAAGCTTGGACCCAGTTCTAATAGCGAGCGCGCACCGTCAGGGAGAGTTATGCCTCCTAGCACTGTGACCCTTGAATTTCTTGATGCATTACTTGCCCTAATGTGACTCGCTTGATCTTCATTAGCGGTATCCGTATGCCTTCTCAAAGTCATGTTATGCGATCTACTCAAAAGATCATCGAATTTTCTCCGCAAAGTAACTTTAGTATTTGACCTAATGGAATCGCAAATCAATTTTGACCCACCAATAATTCTCCTCCAAAGGTTGCCTTCCAAATACTGATCACAATAATATTCCTTCGCCGCACACTTCTTCAGCATAGCGTACAGATTGTCTTGCTTGCTTCGTAGACAGGCGCGGAGCACTTTCATTTCGATATCCAGTATTCGATGGCTGTCCTCTGGTACACCACATATCGCGTGAAGTCGTTTTCGTTTTATGAAGTTCGGAACGATTCGATGTTGTATGCAGCGTCGGAGAAACTTCACACATTGTCGAGCTAAGACAATTTTCTGCCTTAGTGATAATGCTTCTTTTGTCAGTCGGAAGAATCTTGCTGGTACTTCTTCTAACAACTCCCAAGACCGACTGTCTATTAACCTCGGCATGCTTCAGTATGATTCTTGATTTTCTTCTTTGAGCAGAACACGAGGTGTTACATTAAACTTTATTCGATAGCTGACGTTTCGGCAGTTCGCCTTCTTCAGAGCCTGGAAAGGTCAAAATGTTTGCAATACAATCAGTCAAACACCTCCATTACTTCTTTAGAAAAAATCACCAGACCTAGATTTCAATCGCATCAAGCAAAAATAAACACTTAACATACTCTCTGCTCCTCCCCGGTACATACATTGGCTGCTGTTCGAAACATGTTTTTTACTAGCGCCTTCTTCGTATGTGAGGGGTGAGAAGAGAGATAGTGAACCAAGATATTCTTACTTTACTACTTGGCTTCGGTACCACTTCGTTATGTAGCCGCTCTCAGTTAAGCTTATTTGCACGTTCAAGAATGGAAGCCAATCGTCTTTTGGTATCTCACGGGTGAATCTTATATACTCTGGACTGTTCATTCAGCAATCTAAAACAATTATCCAGCTCCTCTTGAGTGGAACAGATAATCAAACAATCATCTATATACCTACAGTAGAGTAATGGCCGGAGATCCCATCACTGGTGCTTCCACTTTAGACATAAAGGCAATGGCCAGGCTAGGTGCCAGTCGCTGTCCCATTGCCAGCCCTCTGGTTTGAGCATAATAATTCCGGACCATCTGAAGATTGAGCAGTTCAAGCACTCTTTTAGTAGGATCATGAACTGCTCAATCGTCAAGCCATACATGTTTACAGCTCCCTGGTGTTGTATAAGAAGCTCATGTGTGGCTTGCAATGCGGAGTCATTCGACACGTTGGTATATAAAGCAGTAACGTCGAATGACTCCATTACGTACGCGTTGTTCGGGTTCGCGTTACGTAGACGATCCAGGAACATCTGAGTGTTTGTCAGATGGGCTGGAATGTGTCCTAGCAACTGGGATGTTATTAAAGTCAAGAACCATGCTATCCTATCCGTCGGTCCGCCTACACAACTGATGATAGGTCTAACTTTGAATATAGATGGATCGTTAGACATCAGATCATCAGTGGATACTAACTTATGTTCCCAGATGGTCCGGGAATTATTATGCTCAAACCAGAGGGCTGGCAATGGGACAGCGACTGGCACCTAGCCTGGCCATTGCCTTTATGTCTAAAGTGGAAGCACCAGTGATGGATCTCCGGCCATTACTCTACTGTAGGTATATAGATGATTGTTTGATTATCTGTTCCACTCAAGAGGAGCTGGATAATTGTTTTAGATTGCTGAATGAACAGTCAGAGTATATAAGATTCACCCGTGAGATACCAAAAGACGATTGGCTTCCATTCTTGAACGTGCAAATAAGCTTAACTGAGAGCGGCTACATAACGAAGTGGTACCGAAAGCCAAGTAGTAAGAATATCTTGGTTCACTATCTCTCTTCTCACCCCTCACATACGAAGAAGGCGCTAGTAAAAAACATGTTTCGAACAGCAGCCAATGTATGTACCGGGGAGGAGCAGAGAGTAGAATCCGTGAAACTGGCGCGGGAAATAGCCACTTCTAATGGATACGAATTCGTAGCCCCTCGGCTTAGGTTTAGAGGAAATAATGCGCCTCCGAACGAAAACTTAGTTGAAAGGAAAGTCCCGTTTATCATCCCGTTCTATTCAAATGAGGTTAGTACAGCTATAAAACGATGTTTGAAAAGAGCGGGCTTAGAGCAATCGGTGGCCATTATTGAAATACCACCGAATACTCTAAAACGCCAACTAGTTCGCAACCGCTTATATGACCGTCTCTGTATGATGAATGATTGTAAAATATGTCCTAACGGCAGAGACGGTGATTGCATGAGCGTAGGTACAGTCTACCTAATCTCTTGCAAAGCGTGTAGTGATAAATATGTAGGCGAAACGGGTAGGCCGCTCTATGCACGCATAGAAGAACACCTAGCTGACAAGCGTCTTAATAGACAAAACACCCCGCTAGGGACGCATAGAGCACAGAAGCACGACGGAGTTGATTTTGAAATCGAAGTCACCATCCTTGCGCAGGAGCAAAAAACATCAGCGCGAAAGATCTTGGAAGCATTTTGGATTAATACGACCAATCCAACCATAAACCGCAGGGAGGAATGCCTTGTAAACACTCGTGATATGAGCCAGTATATAAGACTGTTGTTTTGATGGGTAGGGTGCATTACGAGCCTATGTGTCTCTCTTGCCGGTGATCTCCACTTGGATCATCCAGTGGAACACATATAAAAAGCGGTGAGTATGTTAAGTGTTGATTTTTGCTTGATGCGATTGAAATCTAGGTCTGGTGATTTTTCTAAAGAAGTAATGGAGGTGTTTGACTGATTGTATTGCAAACATTTTGACCTTTCCAGGCTCTGAAGAAGGCGAACTGCCGAAACGTCAGCTATCGAATAAAGTTTAATGTAACACCTCGTGTTCTGCTCAAAGAAGAAAATCAAGAATCATACTGAAGCATGCCGAGGTTAATAGACAGTCGGTCTTGGG
>JAHQIW010005591.1:0-12403 GCA_019055375.1 Parelaphostrongylus tenuis | reverse complement strand
GAAATAAAAAATCTCTCGTTATTATACGCATAGTATCTAGATCAAAAGGCCGACGCTTTTAACCCTTGACTTAGAAAATGAGAAAAATCTCAGGAACTGGATGAATTCTTTAATTTCACTTCTTCTCAACAGTGGTATAATGTTATACAACATACGTCTACGAGTGGTGAGTGGTATGCGAAGCACTCCACACCAGACGGGAGTTTAACCCGCGTTGCATCCGTATTGGAGGCCGCGTGCTACCACTACACCATCGGGGCCATCGCTCCAATACCACTCTTTCTCCGATATATCCTATCGTAGCTATAAATATTCTTAGCTGCATATCTCACGAACTATTCTTTTTTGAGGCTTCAACGATGTATCTTCTTCGGAATCGTTGGCTGACGTTTCGGCTATTCGATCTCCTCATTCTTCCATATAACTACCCTAAAATTCCATAGATAAGAGCGGTTTTTACTAGAAGATTGTACTTAATTTTACTTCAATATTTTTCACTGACTTTATTGATTTACTAATTCCTAGCAATTTTGTTCAATATTATTCCTGAAAAAGGGGGAAAAAGGTTTGAGAAAGTATTTGATTACTGAAATGCGCGCGTGTTTGTCCGCCCTTTTTTTTTCAAACGAAACCGCTCTTGTCTATGGAAATTAATAGTAATTGAAAACAGCTATGACAAGGCCGAAGTCGCCGGAAACGTCGTTAGCCCTCATTTTCAAAAGCAGTACGGTATTTGATATATTTTGCTTCGAGTGTTTTTTCAAGGCCACACTTGGATTTCTGTGCCTGATAATCATTTTTTGAGCCATGCATATGGCCTTTCATAGAACAAGTTAAGAGCGCGATACACATGTTTCGACCTTGAAAGTCCCATCAGTCTGGCTGCACTTTCGCCTTTATTTGATCAGTCCTCTCGGGGAAAGCGAACACCTCATATAAAGTTGACGCAGGCGAACATTTCACACCGCACATTAAGTGAAAATATTTTTTGATGGGCAGTGTTTTATACTCGATTGCTCTTGGCCGGTATCGTCAAATATATCATATCTTTCTTTCGAGTTTGGAACATGTAAAAAAGTTCTTCTCCGCCAACTGTAAAATTTTTATTGAAATTTTTTTATTACTAGAGGTTTTGAAAGTCCGGTTTTTTTAGTCGTTGAGGTTTTGGTGAGTTGTTATCAGGACTTCAAATTTAACATTTGGTATGTATACTTATATAATAATAGTGGTATTAGTGCCGTTGACGGCAGTGGTTGTTTTATAGGGTTATAAAAATTTGTTCACTGTAGTAAAAGGTTATTAAGTTATTTTGATAAGGTAAAGTTTTAAGTGAAAATTGTTAAATAGAGATTTTACTATGTTGATTACGGTTCTAAGGCTCTATAAGTTGCCCCATAAAAGACCACATGCATGGCATCAATACAGAGTTTCGTTTTTTGTATTTTGGGAATTTTGCTACAAGAGATTACAAATATTACAAATAACTAATTTCGCCGCTAGTGCTGTGAATGAGACTCGAGTTCGACTCCCGCCGTCCGAGGCTCACAGCTGTGTTTGTGACCCAGTAATGTTGAATATATGTGTCAGTAATATCTTCGAGGTAATTTTCAAAGCGGACACACTCAGGCTGTTCATTCTTTGAAAAGAAAGTGACTTATATTTGGCATCTCGGTTCGTCTTAATCGATCTTTGTTTCCCCTATTTCCATTATTTCAACATTTTTTCGATGAATTGGCTATCACAAGACCTGAATTGTAATCATTCCTGTTTGATGGTCTGCGGATTTTTTTTTTACTCCGCTTTGAGTATTGATAAGCGATCCATCATGGAATCAGTGTGAGGGACAGCTCGTGAAAAGTTGCCCTTTACACTTGATATATCGAGAAAAAATCTCTTGTGAACTTTTCCTCTCATTTTTTCGGTTAGCCTTTTTCTCCCTCACTTTTCTTCCTGATTACTTTTCTTCTCTCTGGTCATCATTGTCTTAGCAAATGTCACTGTAAGGGCAAACCACGTTGGTTGCGATTTCATCATGTTTCGTCATGCTCCTGTCATAATCGTCTACGTCTCGTTATCCTCTCCTAGTTATTCGAAAGATTCAGCGTTGGGCTCATCCCAGTTCACTCGCCGTTACTTTGGGAATCCTAGTTAGTTTCTTTTCCTCCGCTAAATGATATGCTTAAGTTCAGCGGGTAATCACATCTGAGTTCAGGTTGCGTTTTACAAGTGATTGTAAACATAATAATAATGATGATGAGAATTTTGTGCTCAACATGCATTATCTATGTCTAGTGTTAATAGCTTTGTTATTACCGTCGAATACATGTCATCCATCATCAATGATTCTGTTTTTTTTTTCGATTTATATTCATGATTTTCAATGATACCCATTGATAATCAACATTAACGATGGTGGTAACAACATCACTAGCATAGGCACATATCATCATATATTATATTCGGTATAATAATACATACATACATATCACTGTATGTACATTATTATTAAATGTTGCCATTGTCGTAATTCTTCACTAAAACGGGAATCATCGTCTTGACGAATACCGTTTGACAAATCTGGTCGTCGCATACATAGAGAAGCATAGATATTATATCATGTCATACATTCATGTTTTTCCTCTATGTTTATTGCATATGCAACCATCTGATTGCTGGGTCATGAGGTCTGGTAAGGGCTCTTGGAAAACTTATCTTGATTAGCTGACGCGAGGTTGGTAAAGTAGTTGTAGAAATTCGGCTGACGTTTCGGCGACACGCCTTCTTCAGAGCCTGGGCGTATGTAGTGTTAGTCTATTTGAATGATACGGATGGTCTTATTTATATGCTGCCTAGGTCAGGTCACAACAACAAGGATTTTGATGTGACTGTCACAATCTTGGCGCAGGAAAAAAAAACGTCCACGCGCAAGACTCTTGAGGCATTTTGGATAAACGCCAAAAACCCCGAAATGAACCGAAAGGATGAATGTGTCACCATCACACGAGATCTCACGCACTTTCTTCGTTTTATCTTCTAACCTGACCTAGGCAGCATATAAATAAGATCATCCGTATCATTCAAATAGACTAACACTACATACGCCCAGGCTCTGAAGTAGGCGTGTCGCCGAAACGTCAGCCGAATTTCTACAACTACTTTACCAACCTCGCGTCAGCTAATCAAGATAAGTTTTCTCCATTTTCATATATCAATTGATTATGCCGAGGTTTATAGAAAGTCGAACTTTTGACTCTCCTAGTTAGTTCATTTCGCTATCGACGAGCTGTGGCACTTAACGTTCCTCCTATTGCTCTGTAGTCGTAGAGTTCTGGAGAAGGTGGTGAGATGCTTAATTCTACTTCATTTTCAGTTATCCTGAGATTCCATAGATAAGAGCGGGGTTATGTTTTGCTTCTCTTCTGCGCGCTTCTCGGCAATGAAATTTTTCCATGAAAAACATACCCAACTGAAGTGAAAAAAAAACGAAAAATTTCAAAACTAAGTGAAAAGAAGGTATGACGAAATTCAGGAATAAAAAGTGTACTCACACGCCTATTTTTCAACACAGACCGCTTTCACCTATGAACCTCTTTTATCTATGCGCTTTTAGGGTAGCCTGCAAATTCCGGAGACTGTGCTTTTTTAAGATTGCTTCCTCGAGGTTGATATATCCTCTTCAAAAAAATCTCGAGGAAGATTGTTTTCTAGAAAGAAAAAAACAAAAGCTGGTGATTATTTGACGAAGTTTTTTTCTCTAGGAATAAGGCTTCCTCGAGGTTTATTGAAGACGACATACCTACTTTGGAAATAAAGGCTGGTGACTATTTCACAAAGTGTGTAAGAAAATGCGATGTTTTCACAAAGCAATCTATTTTGATAGCGAAAGTTTCGACAGTTTCACCTTTTAAATAGGTAATGGATAGTCCGTCTGGGAAATTATTGCAAGTTCCTGAGATATTTCACATTTTCCATGGCTGAAGTTTCGTGAGAGATGGGGTTTTGATTTATTACGTGCAATGATGTTCGTTTTAAACCTGATTCTCTTGACCTTTGGTTTGTATTCTGAAAACAGCTGCATTATATTCCTCACAATCTGTTATACGGACGGTGCTGTGTAAAATTCTATGTCCCCTTAGTATCACTTCATTTTTTCGCTCACATCTACCGTAACCTGTCTCTATGTTTGCATTCATCTTCACTTCCGTCGCTCGATCTTTTCATTCGATCCCCTTCAGCAATGCTATCACGAAACCCCGTGTTCCCCTTATGATAGAGGGTGTCATTTGCAGAAAGGCGATGCTCAAGAGCTATTATCTAAGGCCCCGTGTGCCGATAATTGAATTGAACCCTTCAATTCGTATTCGAGCTGAAGTCAGATTTCACGTTTTCCGTTCAGACGATCATCGCATAGTATCGAAAAACTGAATTTCACTGGATTTCGCATCCAAACCAAAGAATGAAAGAAATCTGACGGATTATTTTTTTTTATAAAACTTGCGTGAGGTATATATTCTTTACTATCAATGGCGACGTTTCGGCGACTTCAGCTTTTTCAGAGCCTGAACGTACTTCATGTAACGCTGTTCCAATGGGTTTCTAGATTACTTATATTGCTAAAGGATAATCGTTTTGTCAGGTGTGAGACCATACATGTTCTGTGGGTGATATGATATCACGTTTGAACCCGCTTCCCTCCCTTTCACTCTCTTTTTTCTCTCTCTCTCTCTCTCTCTCGCTCGCTTAATTTTCTCGGTTCCAAGGTCAGTAAATTAAATAGGACACAGATTAGTACATCGTCACCTTCTATCAATACGAAGCATAAAATCTGTTATTTTATACTCTCAACACTTCTTACATACGATGACTTCTCTTGCATCTACTATGCACGGCCTATTCAAGCTTTTATTTAGTGTTGCTTTGGCTACTGCTTGATGTTCTTCAACATTCTCCTCCCCACAGGCAAGTCCGCTACCAATTTGTCAACCCCGGAGAAATGAGAGGATTGATGGGCAGAGTAGGGTCGAGCAACTCTGTTGGGTTGAGCGGTCACGTAATGAACAGGATCACTACTGTTTCTTGAGTATAGTCCATTTCGTACTACTCAGTTACGATTTTTCTAACCAACATTTAAATCACATCCTTCAAACGTGTTCGTTAAATTCATTTGAAGTCATTATTTACTTAGTGATCAGTTTTTTGGGACAATTGTTCTTTTGTTCGGTTCCTTTTTTTTAATTTCTTCCAGACGAGGAAAAAACAATTCAAAATAGGGTAGGCTTTAGAAGGTGGGATCTCAGACCTATTAGTAGGCGAATGCATCGAAATCGGTACACACGGTCGCGCACAATAGGTCAGTGCATCATGTATGTGATTCTTACAGAATTTTTCGCCTTTGTAATAGATATGCTTATGTTTACTTAGATGTCTCTTCTCATATCTTCACTTCAGTTTTCGTTATAAAATTGTCCAAACTCTCCAGTCATTTGGCAATTCAAGTTATATCCTTTCATTTGAAGTACATGTCTAGATAAAAGAGCGTTCACGAGCATTGTGAGACTTTTCCGGAAGTTTAAATGGCTCAATGGAACAAGTATGGAATATTTCATTAGACTTACTCCTACGCAAACCACTGAAAAGCTTTGAACCTCATTTATTTCCTATTGTTTTCTGGAATTAAAGTGTTTCCGAGGTCAACGACTGCAATTCTGCTGACCAATTTTAGAATTCGAATTACTGATTTTGGAATTCGATTTACTGATTTCCATAAGCCGAAGGCTCTTAAGGAATATATTCAATGGAACAGCGCTTTCACAATCTTTCTGAGATGAAAAGAGTGCCAAAGTAATAAGTATGATTTTCGTGAAGACAGAAAGTTACATCTGTCTCTGTTTCTACATCTCCACTTCTCTCGGGCCTATGTTTTGTTCTTATGCGTATTTCCTAGAATAACAAAAATTAAAAATTGTGCTCCATAGTTGTATGTCGACTTGAAGGTTTATGTTGAGTATGTCGCAATGCCATATTGTCAAAACTGGTTGAGAAATAAGAAATAAAGTTGGTAGTGAAGAATATTTTCTTCGTCACATCTAAAGGTGAATGAATGTCTGCCCTTTACATGTTTCACGTGATTGCTGTAAAGTTTAATTACAACGTTTTCCCTGTGAAAAGATGGTTACATTACCCACTGTCATCTTACTGTCATATTCAACTCCATCGCGTTCACGTGTAATCTGTTCTCTGAGACGGAAGTTCGATAGTAGAAACAATAATACTTTTGTAATGAATCATTTCTGTCCCTGCCACCATAAAAGAGTAAGGTCTCGGTTGTAATACTACTTTGTAATTTTCAAAGACATTGTTTCTCCTGTATCACCTGTCGTCCCGTTGATCGTCGAATGACTCGCGTGGGCACCAGCAATACTTCCGTCTTTCCCTATCACGTACAAGAGTAGCCCAGTGAGTCCTTTTCGCTCTAGGGATTCGTTGAGCATTATGTGATTCTCTCAGGCTTTACCTGAAGAAATCGCACTATCGGGTCGGTAGTTGTCATGTGGAGCACATGTCATCCCAGGAATACAGTCGGTAACGGCTCTTGTCCATCGGTGGTCGTTAAAGCGCATTACATGTTCCGCCCACCTTATTTTCAATAATCTGACGTATACAACGATATAACAATGTCTAGTGATCAGAAATTCACTGATTATCATCCATCAATTTTTTTTTTGGTCCATCAATAACCGCTCTCGTTTCTACTGATGATAAGGTATCGTTTTTCTCAGGTCAACAATTGTTAGTCAAAATTCTGATTCGCGCTTCTAATAGAGTATTTCGACAAGCTGATATCTCTGCTATCGAGTAAAGCATTTAGTGTTGGTTAATTCTTATGGGATGCGTCGTGCTTTCAATCTCATTAGGCATCAAGAAGGTTATACAGCATATGTCCAACCCACACAATGACTTGCACTGGTCTGCCTATGGTCAGGCAAAAGTCTCGTAAATTTCCCAGACACGTTTAGCAGTAGTTTTGCTGAGGGATGTAGGCCTTATAAGCCGAGAGCTCGAGACCGTGCCAGCGACCGTTTATATGTTGTAAGGCACTTCTAACCACTATGTTTTATGCATCGATGTCAATAATGCCAAATAATTCCTGTAAATTGTCTTGCTCGTTTGTTTTTTCTCCATTCAAATATCAAAATTTTTTAGAAATATCCTAAATGAGAATTTATAATTACCAAATAGTTGACTAGGCCAGCGCTTGCGATTTATCTAATTAAAAGCAGGTCTTCATTGACTATCACCTGGTTACTACCAACGCTTCCACAACAGCAACATGTACATGTTTTGTACATGCGGACTGTTACTTTCAAATGTTTTTACTATTAGTTTCGCGCTCTTTGAGCACCTTTTAGGATCTTTTCCCGTTTTGTGAACGTTTCGATGCGATGATCAAGCACACTATGATTTGTTGATTGTAAAAGGGGGCCCTAACTATGATTTTTCTACACAGCAGAGCTGAAGCTATAGGTGACAACAAATGCCTCCAATATACTGATTTGTCATGTGTGGTTCGAAAATGTACACAACAAGTGTCGTTCAAGCCATAGCCGAATGGAACGTCATCGTACTAAATGGCGATCACCAATATCATGTTAACATTGTGTCGTCGTTTTGATTGCTCATCATGCAATATTCATGTAATATATTCATCCCAGCAATTGCTTGCAAATAGTGCATCTTTTATATCAATCAAGATGATGGAGGAAAGATTTTGTAACTTTGATCGTCGGGTTACCTTCCCTCCGGCGCTTCTCATTTGTCATTAGTCCATTTGAGATTAGCCACGAAATATACTCTTTCTTGCATTCCTTCAGGATTTTCAACTGATTGTTCCTTTCATGTTTTTCTCTTTTGAGCTTCTAGCTTGACTTCTCGCGCCCTATTGGGTCACCATCGTCAAGTGTTTCACGGGACGCAGCGCAATCACCGCTCGTATAATATTTCCGGATCAATTTTTTTTAACTTGGATTCACAATTAGCTGAACCAAGGTTTTTCCATATCGTTATTACACTCAGTTACCACCTTTAATTTTCTCGATCGGAGTGAAATTTGGCAATCTTAGGAGTATGTGTCGCAGTTTCTCACGCTGCTATGTGGCGTAGGCCTACAGCTAACCTATAATACCGACTGCACGTGGCTGCCCTGGCTCAAATTATATTGCTTTACGCACGCTATTCTGTAAGTGTGGAATTCAATGGACTCTAAAGCTTTTTTCCCACCGGACTGTATATTCATTCCATAGCTAATCGGAGGAAGATCCAAATAGGAGGAGTGGGAGCGGAAGTGACGTTTTGTTTACTTAAAACGTTTGAAAAAAAAAACTTCTTCCCAAAAAAAGTCATTGTCTATTCATTTGACTCACGATTGGCTAAATCTTCATTTCAATCGATGTGATGTTATGGTTATTGCATGGAACGTGCGAATGTAAAAATATCGAAATTTTTTAATGTGAAGCCAAGTCATTCCAAATGCTGGCAGCATTTTGTGTTTTGGACTTTAGTAACGCACACTTAATAATGGCATACAACCCCCCATTTATTTTCGTTACGAAAATTTTTGGTTATTCTCAAAGAGCCACCAAGTTTTGGCAACATGAATCATAAGTTTTCAAGTGATTTCTGAATTCTATTTCAACTTGTGAAATTGTTAATTGGAATTGGACTATTGAGAATTTGACCAAAACTGTTTGAATCTGTAAAGTAGAGTGGCTTCTATTCTAAAATTTGACTTTTATCTTTTTGGACTTATTTTCGTGCAAAATAATAACACAAATGGTGTCGCACGCTTTAACTCTACGAATCAAATCTTGTAGCGACTTGGTAGCTTAGTCAAAAGCAAGGCCTGTTGTTTCAATTTGTCTAACTCGCAATTGTCACAACTGGGATGATGTTGCCATCAATTAAGGAAATAAGAGTATAGTCGGGTGATTGCTTCACCAAACGTGCTTGATATCGCATCTCTGATAACTTTTTCTCTTACAAAATTGATGTGCATCAGATGACACGGAAAGCGCCATTTCCGCAGATATCATGCCATGCTTTCTAGTTCAGTTGTACTTCTAGCCAATAAACTCAGTTGGCAAATTCATATAGAACAGTTTTGCTTCGAGCTCCCACTGATCCACAAATGCCGGTGACTGCCTGTGGTGAGGATCTCTAAAAGCTCTGCTGGAGCTACCCCAAGATTATTCCATATTCCAGTTCTATCAATGTTCAAAAACAGTCACGATGAACACTTTGTCCTCATTTGACAAGCGAGAACATTCTAGAATTGTAAGGTCTTTGTGAGTGTCGGCTGCGAGACAGCGCACTATATAAAGGAACTATTCGCACAATTTGCGAAGTGTACTCCTACAAATAAATCAATAACTCTGGAGAAGACGTTTGAAAGCAATCCTGTATTTGTTACAACAGTCAATTCGCTGTTTAGTGTATTTATTGCTTATTCAAAAATTAGATACCAGCATTACACCACTGAGAAATTCATTGCATCAACTTTTAACTAGCCTCGGCGTTAGTTACTATACATTTTCTTCTTTGTAAATCAACACGCAGTGCTTGATATTTACATTTCATTATGGTCAGAAAAAAAAACAAACCAGGGCCAGATATTGTTTTTGTGCTGGTTGGAGGACTCTTGGTTTCAAAAATGATAAAGCCTCTTGCCTACAAACAGCGTCAGCTGACTGACTTTGGTGATAATCTGTAAACTTCTGGCCTGCTTTCCTCAGACTTCAAGGGAAAACCTGAAACCATGTGCATGCAAACTGGTAGGAAATATGTGCGGTTTGTACAATTTCCCGTTAAGGCTAACCTTCAATCAGCACAGGAATCTATAGTTTTATCTACAATCTTCTGCTAAGTTTCAAGAATTGCCTTTGATTCTCATTACAGTGTAACCATACTTTCAACGCTAGTGCTTATCATGAAGCCTTGTTATTTTCTGCACGTTTTATGTTTTGATTCTTTTTTGTATCGATTACTGATTGCTTGATATAATGGAGGTGCCAGAAAGAGGAGCAGAATCACAGGCGGAACGGAATGCAAAGATCTGCTAAGCGACTGTTTTGATGGAAACCATTGTATTCATTCGCCCTCACCTGTTTTTCCGCATTAGCACTATCATTATTCACAAAATTTGCTTTTTTAAAACAGTAAAATTGAAGTGAACTGATCGCGTTTATCGGTCTTTGCTCCTTCTTGTCCTCTTCGTGAAAACAGAATCTATTAAAAATCTCTTACTTTGTACTTCGAGTTTTGTATACAATACTATTTCAGAGTTCCAGCCGACATGGAACGCAATGCCAAAACGCGTAAGTTGAATTACTGGGTACTAATCAAAAAATAAAGGTGAATTACAAAGGAAGTCCCGGTTTTTCAAGGACTACAAATTCGTAGTATTTTTCTGAATTTTCTATTCTCTAAACTTTGATATGTTGTCTGAATTTTCCACTGAGGATGTTTCCAAAATACCTTAACATTCCATAGATAAGAACGGTTTGATTTGCAAAAAAAAAAGCGCAGGCCAACACGCGCGCTTCATAATTTGTAAAAAAGGTACGTAACTAAGGTGAGAAAAAAAAATGAGAAAATTTAAAAGTAAGGAAGAATTAGGTATCAAGAATTTGTGGAGCAAAGTGTACGCACACGCCTATATCCAGAACACACTACTCTTATATGTAGGCTTTTAGGATAATTCCTTCTATTTGGCTAATGGCGTAATAGCGCACAACGATGCTTTTTTTCTGTAAAAAGTGAAGCATCTTTTTTCTTGGATTCATGTGTTTGCCGAAGTTGTGAAGAAAAAAGTGGGAATTCATAGTTAGAAGACCTGTTGTTTTGTAATTATACACGAACGAATGAATTATATGAATCCTTGAAGACTGATGTGTATCCTTTTGAACAATGGAATCTTATTGTTTGAATAATTCCTTTAGTGTCTGATCGCTTTCTCGCCGCTACGGTATGTCTTTGAGCGTCTAATTTCAATGAACAGTGACGTTCACCCTTTCACAAAGGTCTGTTAAAAAGAAGGAGATTGATCTTCCATCCGGAGATTAGCGTAAGCGAGGATGGCAAACTCTCTTCAATCAACAAAGCCCGATGTTAGCCCTTGGTAACAACTTGTGAACGATTGGTTGGTAAGGCTACTTCGGAACTCTATTAAATTCGTATCCACGACATCGGGCGCTGAAACATTGGGTGTCGGGCGCTAAAACATTGGGTGAAAAACGATGAAATTCCGATGGCTTATCGTGTCATCGGAGCTGCAGATGTTGTGGAAACAGTCTCTTGCTCTGTACATTTAGATTAGAGCACTCAAAGTTTGCTATTTCCATGCTTTGCTCAAAGCCCACAACCTGATGGTGGATTTTTTCGAAGGGAATTTCATATGATACGGAACGACATGTAAGGCTATCAACAAGAAGAATTTTGAAGTATATGAGATTCGTCTAGAGAACTAGCTTTCGAATATGTACATATGGTACCGTCTTGCTATCATCAAATTAACGAAGAAGGACTGATGTTGGAACAGTCCTACTTCTACGCTTCTTATCAAACAAAGCCCTATCAGATCTTAGATGCTCCAATAATGCTGAAATCTTTTTTTAACTTATGCTCTTATTTCTACGAAGAGCATGAAGAGAGATACACTCGAAGTGAGGGAATGGTAGCGCTCTTTCTCATTGTGGAAACAGCAGGGTTAACAATCCACATGATATGTCTTCAAGCACAAAGGATCTCGGATAAGTGGATGATGTCATATGCGGTCATTTCGCACAAATAGACCAATGTGGTTTTTGTAGCTACAAACCTTACCTTAGTGGCTTCTTCAAAAGTGACGTACAAGTCTTTGTAAAGATTATTTTGTCGCACATATCAGGAGATCCTTAATTTTACAGTCAAGCAGTTCTCGCCTGGGATTCTGCTGCGTAGGTGACATCTTTCACATCGTTAGGTTTATCGATGTCTGTCGGAAATGCGCTTTTGCACCCTATTCCAACCTGATTTACGAAAAACATGAGCGATGAAATAGATGTCATTTTATGAGCACAATCAGGGAGGTCTTTTTATCTTACCCATATCAAATAATATTTCTGATTTACGAAAAACATGAGCGATGAAATAGATGTCATTTTATGAGCACAATCAGGGAGGTCTTTTTATCTTACCCATATCAAATAATATTTCTGATCCCTCTGGCGATCGCAATGCCATATCATAGCCCCTCCATTGATCATTCGCGTTCCCATAAGGGGGGTTTGACAGTACGTAACACCTTGCCAAGGCCGTTCATCGCCGCAGTGCAATGCATAGTGGAGTCTTTTATCATGACGACTCAAAG
>JAHQIW010005589.1:0-61011 GCA_019055375.1 Parelaphostrongylus tenuis | reverse complement strand
TCCAGCACATATGGGGCTCGGATTTCTCCGTATTTGTCGTCACTCATCCTCATCACTTAATAAAAAATATCCTGTTATCTTTATCAGATACTCCAAGACATCACCAAATGTGCATTATTCTTCTTCCACTTTTCCTTTCTTTTTACTGATTAGTTAATCAAAAGTGAGATACGAGCCCTTTTCCCGCTCCCCTGAAGTACTCGAAGACTATAAAAAACCCATTCCAACGAACAGTTGATTACTCCCTCCATCAACTACTATGATAAATTACTGTAATCCTAATCAAACTTTGTTTGATGAGCATGGGTCTCGCAGTGGTTTGAGGGAGCACCGTGTCGCCCCACAAAGTCTTTGGTTTGACCTTGCACTCACTGGCTCACCCCAAGCTCCATTTCGACAAGGTCGGGATTACATGGCATCAGACTTGTCTGGGAGGGTATGTTACATCTGAGTCGTTGCAGCGACCTAGGCCACTGCAAGTCATTGTAAAGGTCAGATCTGCATTCATTCACCTTGCAATGTTGAAATTAAAATTGAAGGCAAATGCAGACCCATACTTTTAGGAGTGTGATTCAAGAGCTTTCTCTTGTTATTTTCTGTCTGACGGGTGGATACGAAAAAAATGAAAATGCCTAAATATACTTGGCGTATAGATCCTTCCAGAAGATGACAACACTGCGTCTGGATGGTGGAGAAGCAGTTTTTTGCCACATGTGTGAGTTTGAATACCTTTTGAAGAACAAGAAAGCTATACGAAAAAAGCAGAGATTACGATAAGATAAAGTCCACAAAAAACAAGAAAAAACGCGCGAGAAAATTGAAATACAGATCGAAGAAGAGAAATGAGCGTGGTTTGAGCAAAAGTGAATCATATGTACTGAGTCCGACGCACATCACACATGATACTAAGCACATAGATGCCTACAGTTTGAATTTGTTGTGGACGATACGTTTAGAAGACTGTCCAAATTGACAGTAATTCTGCTTTGCCCTAAGGAGTTTCTCTGGCGTTTCCAGAGCAGCCGCTGTCGTAGTGGAGCTGTAGACAAGAGTCGACAAAGCGCCCCACAGTGAGATAATGAAAAATGCAAACTATGTAAAAAGCTAACTAATCTAGTGATTTGGCCTGGCATTAATGTCTCCATTAACGCTCTCGAGACGATGTGTATTGGAAAAGACACACGATTTTCTGGAGGCCAATCATACAGAAACACTTTTTTCCTGCACTTCAGTAACTGTTCAAGACTTAGATTTTTTTTGATTTCATCAATAGTAGGGTTTATAAAAACCTTCTTACTGCGTATTAGCAACGAAAATGAGATAACGTTTTGCACTCGGTTTGCTTTGCTTACTCGGCTACAATCTCTGTATAGCTTTTCGCTAGGCTTCGGCCCGTCACTAAAGCAACTGCATGAGGATCGTGCTTTGGCTATGAGGAGTTGGGGTTGACAATTTTTGACTGGGGTCATACCGACATTCAGCAAAACTATTGAAGGCAGCAGAGCAAGAAAAATGGGAAGACAGTGTCAATGGGATTTCACATGAGCTCACTCAAGCACAGATCAGCAAGCGCAAGAACATCAGATGATTACTAATAGTCCAAAGAAAGCAGCCCTTTTCGGCAAAGATCAAGGCATAACATTAAAGACCAGAGAAGATCAAAAGATCGAGAGAGCTTTTAAAAAAACATTTTTGAGTTCTTTAAAAACTTGAGGCTACATTTTTAGTAATAGCACTCTGAGGAGTGAGTTTTCTCCAGCAAAGTACAAACGAGGTAAGAGCGAAAAAAACACGTGGTTCATGAACACGACTTTGTTTTGAATGTTGAAATGTTTATAAAGGGGCGTTTTGGAAAACCAACGACGTGCTACTGTAGCCGTAAATCCAAGCTTTCGGATGTATACTAACACTCTATGAAAAATTTTCTCCAGCGAATAAGATCGATTTTTGATTGGCTCCCTTCTAATCGGTAAGAACCTTTTTGGTAACAAACTAGTTACAGTTGTGCACGTCATCTGGATTGAATGAATATTTGCTCAACAAACAGTAATCAGTAAGGGCACGTTAAGCTAATTACTTGAGTTATTCGCTCTATTCTTTATCCAGAAAATTGTAAAACGGCTAAAAAGGTATTAAAGGGTTTGCAGCAGCCTTGAGGGATAAAGTGTTTTACAGATATCGAAACCTGCGAATAGCCGAAGTGTTAAACAAAGGGCATACACTTACAAGCGAATGCTATGAAACGTGTAAAATCTTAAATAATCTCCTATTATCCAGATTAACCTACACCTTTAGCGTATCGGCGATATAGTCATGTCCATGAGGGTGCGATCACGTGTGTGTGGTTATATCGATGCTCATGTACATCCAGAATCTAATTTAAACGAAGGCTTCCGTCCAGACGATAAGTAAAAGGTTTGAAATTCACAGAGGCAATAAAACTTCGCTTCCACGATAGAATACCCTCGACCCCTACAACGGCGTTTTCGTAAGCTCCCATGAGCACTTTCTCGAAAAAATTCCAAAACAAGAAGTGGCCATGAATCTGAATATGAGCCACTAAAAAGGTAGCATTAAGAAAAATGAGTAGAAGCAGCGGGCATAAGTCTCAAGAGTGCCTGAGATCCTCGGAAAAACCTGAAACAGCGGGTCAGTAAGCTAAAAAGCTCACACGGTTGCATGTGAAGATGATACACATTCCTAATCATATACGATCCTACCCAACTCGTCATTACGAAGATACACTGGTCGGTACACACCCACTAATTTGCAAAAAAGTTTTGGTACTTGTTCATTATATGGCAACAAATGAAGATTCGCCCTCTCACGCTGGACAGACATTTTTATTCACTATAAGTACTTATCAGAATTCAATTCTCTGGTTTTTGCGCTATATAGCAAATTTTTGAGTAATTCTTTTTATATTGTTTTACTGAAAGGAAAATATTTGTGCTTCACACACACGCGCATTTCTCACTTCATAAACTTCTTCCTTAAGACTATTGATATTCATTCGATAGCGCAAGATTCACCGGTTGCAATACTGAGCATGTTTCTTCGAAAACCAATTCCCTGCAGTGTATAATGAAAGATAAGATTGATTCGCATACGCGGGTATGTGTTGCTAAGTCAATTCACGGCCTGCAAGGTGGGGGTGAGAGGGGGGTGGGGGTCGTCGCGATCAGATGTGATTTATATAATTGAATTCAGGATTTGCTTCCCTTCTTTGAAAACAGCTACTGATAAAACGTGTCACTCAATACTACAAAATTTTTCCTACACGTTCATGTGTTTTTCGTGCTTCCAACAAAGTGACAGTTGCGCAGTCGATGTGGAACATAATACTATCTGAATTACAGCGTTTGCAAAAGTCTTTTCAAAAAAACCGGTTACATAGCACAGTTGCAAGAGATTTAAGCTTTTGAAACACACAAACACTCTTATGAAAACTCGTTTCCGCCGAAAGGGGTCAAATCTTCATTTGTCGCCTTATCATGGGCAAGAACCAAAATTTTTATACTTGATATGTCATACTAGAAGGGCTGTAATTTTGTCATGGTCAATGCGGGACATGACCATGAACATCATTTATTCCGAACCATCAGTGATCTGAGCAAGTTTTCGCGAAAAAGAATGTTCGTCAAGTATGCTTTGGTGTTCCGTCAATATTCTATGTGGGTATGGACCATTGCCATCTCAACATCAGACCAGTTTTTTATCCAAATGCCAAAATTACCGCCACAAAACGGGACCAATTCCTAAGATTCTTCTAAATATTATATTGGTGCACAATCTAAGCTAATATGATTATAATCCAAACTATTCAAATCATCACAATCCACAACTTCTCGTTGGTGAAGACTCGAACAACCTTCAGAGTGACCATAATAAATAGAAAATGCTTTTGGAAAGTTTTAGTAGTCATTCGATAGCTTGAATCTCAACAACTTCAATGGCATACCTGGTTTTTTTAAAAAAAGTCTTCTTATTGTTCTGTAGCAGTGAAAATAAAATTGAGTTCCATACCCGGCGTGTTCTCAACTGGACCGAGCTTTATCACCTACACTCCCACTAGCAATCTATTGCTTAGATCACTATGAGTTTGATAATTTACTTAGTTTTTGGAAACTACTTCTCATTGCGCTGTACCAGCTAGGAAAGTCTATATTGGGCGCGATTCTTCGTTTTAAAATTGCGTCTGATAATCATTTCATGAGCCACGGATGTGACCTATTATAGGCCAACTTATATGGCAGAAACATGTGTGTGAAGCTTTATGAGTTGCCCTGTAATAGACCACATGCATGGCTCAAAAAATGATTAAGGGCATATTGAAAGTTTAGCGTGGTTTAAGAAAATACTAGAAGCGAAAGGTGTGATATATTCTAACGATACCATCCAAGAGCAAGCGAGTGTATAATACTGCTCATTCAGTGACATTTTCACCGAATGGCAGGTTTAAAAAGTTCTTCAGCACCAACTCTATATAGAGGTTGAATTTCCACGAGAGGATTAGCTAAGTCGAGAGGTACTTTGTGACTGATGAGGCTGTGCAAGGCTGAAACTCGTGTCTAACACTATATAAGTGCCTATGACAGGTTACATGCACTACTCAAAAATAAGTCTAAGGCATACTGAAATTTCACTGTGGTCTAGGGAAGCAATCAAAACGCATAGTTCAAATCAAGAGATTTTTCGCCTATACAAAAACATATACAGAAAACAATGTGACGGTACTCCAGAATCTCCTTTCAACGTTCATATGAAGTTGATATATGGAACAGAATGCTTGGCTTAGCTATTTTAGAAGAGGTTTCTTTGACAAAATGGAGTGGGAATAAAAAACTGGAAACTCACAAACGATAGAGCAAAGTTTCTTCTATAATCACATTGCAATGAATCCAGGAATCATCGGAAATAAGAGCAAAATTTTTGGATAAATAAGAGAAACACGCTCGAAAACGAGCCAAATGTCAACATGATTTTATTTTGCTACAGCGCACTAAGAAGCCGTTTTCAAAAATCGAGCATAGCATTGAAATTGTCGATAATGAAGCCATCGAACAGTCACCTTTGTATAAGCAGAATTCCTGAATAAAAAAAATTCAAGAATGGTAAGTACAATGGAGAGATACCGAAAGACACAACAATGAACGATACAGACCTTGGACACTTGGGATGGAGTCCGTTTGTAGTACCGCCATGGCAAAGCAATTAAATCTTACCTTTGAGATCACGAAGGGAAAACAGCAATCGGATAACGTTGAATGGACGCAATAATCCGCGAGTTTAGCATAAATGACGTTGCAAAAAGGAAGCCGTTCTTGTGCTCATAGTTTTGACAGCAGGAGGAAAAGATTAATGGATGACTCCTACGGCAGCAGCAACGCTCCTTCCACTAGAAGCTGAGATCGTTCAAAAATAACAGTTGTTTTTCATGCCTTATCGAAGCAAGGAGACAACAGAGAACGAGAAAGAAAGAGAGAGAGAAAGAGGTAGAGATAAAAGAGAAAAAGAGACGATCTGGAGTATGTCTGACTAAATAAAATAAAGATCGATACAAAGTTAGTGAACTTGGGGCAAGATAGATTACCGCTATTCAACACATGCATAAAAAGATGAAGTTTTCGGCATTGATTAATTACTAAAAGATGCGCCATGCATACTATTTCATCAAAGAGCTTTTGAGGTTAATGAATGCATGTATGAACATTACCTTGACTTGCAGTGCCTGCCGATGTATCAAGTCAAAGTTGCTATCCTCTCAGACAAGTCTGGTAGCAAATTGCCCACCCTGAAGCGATGGTAAACTTGGCGAACCCTAGACATTGAATAAGACCATCGGCCATCTGTGTGCCGCAGGGCAACTCTGACCATTGCGCCATGAGTGCCACTCAGTTCAGCAACTAGTGCCGAATTTTTGATTGTAGGAAGAATATAGCCGTCAGTAAGGTAAGATATGAAATTGACACAGTAGGAGTGCTGTTTGCATGCTAGGGCATTCGGTCATGGCCATGTCGTGTGGCAAATCCACTCTACAGTTTTATCATGGAATATAATCACTATCTGACACTCTAACTGCGTCTATAAAACTGCCGTCCAGGTTGTTAACATCTAGCTGCTTTACGATTTTGCAACGAAATGGTTGATCACTTCCAAGTGCAAGAGTCAACGTTCACGAAGTGTGTACAAATTTTTTCCCTATCACTAACCATGGAAGCATTCGACGATTCATTACACTATGACCAATGTACTCAAGATATTCACTAAAATGTTGATTTTTGGCAATTGTGGATGGTTTCTAGATAACTGAATAACTTGAATAATGGCTACTTTACAGTGTAATGGAAGAGAAATTGCTTTGTCACTCTCTGTGTGTGCAAACAACTTCGCTAAGATCAAATTCAAGAACTTAAAAAAAATCTGGGAGTTCTCTATAAATCGAGATACTGCTGCATTGATAACCAACCTTTATGTCAAAAAAAAGAAACATTTTAGAAGAAAAAAGAAAAATTTCCTTAGACAGTATTCCAGGCTTACGAATTTTTTCTTTAGAAAATTTATTATTGCCATGTGAATAATAATGTGATAGGCTGTAATATAAATTTCGTAATATCGTGGTAATGACACGAGTTTTGCAAAGAATTGTACGATTTTGTTACCGCTCAAGTGCGCATTTTCTTGCAACATTTTGGTATACAACTTGTCTATACTTGTCTTAAGATGGAGCTGTCGTGGAGGCAAGGTCTCTAGCTACTCATGCAGGAATAGCTCCTGCGGAAAAATGATGGTGAAGTGACGAGCAAGCTTCAAGGAGCTTGTGGTGTTAACACGATTGCAGGAAGGATGGCTAGAAAGTGGTTCGAGAAGTTTGAAGCTGGAGAGAACAGTCTAGGAGATCAGTCGCGCTCCAGCCGAAGACAGGATCTTGATCGTAAGATGTTCTTGAGATATGTCGGAGATTCTAATGCAAAAATTGCACTTAGAAGAACGTCACATAGGGACCCACGGACTAGAATGGAATGAACAGGTTGAGAGGCTATCCGAGTTCATCATGGCGACCCAAACCATTCATGGTAACTCACAATTCCAAAGGCCTCTTTCTCAGCGAGGGACGTGGGAGTCTCCCAATAGAGAGTACCATAACGAAATAGATCACATCTTAGTAAGTCGAAGGTTTTGCCTGACCGATGTCGCCGCTGTTCCTAAGTTCTACACGGGATCAAGCCATCGCCTCCTTCGCGCAACGTTCCGTTTTTCGAGGAGAGGAGAGAAAGCCGCTAAATTCAAACAACGAGGTTCCAAAACTACCATAAACTGGGATGTATTCAAATCATTAGTCGGTTCTTCGGAAGATACCGTTGTCGACAGCATCGACGAAGAATACGATCAAGTCGTTGAATATCTTCACTTTAGAGCTATGAAAGCCGAGAGTCCTAAGGTCACGAAGAGACGCTTGTCTCTGCAGACACTCGAGCTGATACGTCAACGTGGAATCTCGCGAGCTGCAGGAAACCGAAACCTTACGTCCGAACTTGCGAAACGCTGCAGACGTGCGATAAAAAAAAGACTTCAAAGAGGGGAGAGCAGCAGTTTGGCAGAAGCAGCAGAAGCTGGAAGGAGCATTCGCAAAGCCCAGCGAGGCTTCGCCATCTATAAGACCAAGATGATTGCACTTCGATACCCTGGCGGGACACTTACAGCTTCGAGAAGGGCTATGGAGATAATCATCCACCAATACTACTCAGATCCCTTCGCTAACCATGTCCTTTTACCGTCATACAAATTGAAAGAGGACGAATATGCCGTCCCACCGGTCCTCCATTCCGAAATCCGACATGCTATATCGTCGATGAAGAACAGAACAACACCCGGTCCAGACAGGATTAGACCAGAACATCTGAAGAATCTGCCGCTAGTTCTCATCAACACCCTGGCTCGGCTCTTCACTCGCTACCTGTCAGAATGCAAGGTCCCTATTCAATGGAAAACCAGCAAGACCGTATTGTTGTTCAAAAAGGCAGACCTTCACGACATAGGCAATTATCGCATAATCTGCTTGCTGTCCGTTGTCTATAAACTCTTTACTCGAGTCATCCTAAATAGGATTGACAGAGCACTGGACGAAGGACAGCCATGAGAACATGCAGGGTTCCGAAAAGGATTTAGTACCATGGACCACATTCACACGATTACAAGACTCATCGAAGTTTCACGAGAGTACAAACAACCACTCTGTCCCACTTTCATCGTTCTGAAGGAAGCCTTTGATTCAGTGGAAACAGAAGAGGTTATAGAGGCTCTGGATAACAAGGGCGTCCCTACTCGGTACCTAATGACCCTTCGTGAGCTTTATACAGATTTCACGACCAAAATATCTCTATTCTACAACAATATCACCAATGACGTAAGAAGAGGGGTTCGACAAGGCGATACAATTTCGCCAAAACTATTCACTGCCACCCTGCAAAACGTCATGTGAACATTAGAATGGGACGATATGGGAGTGAAAATTGACGGTCGACAATTAAACCATCTTCGCTTTGCTGACGATATCGTTCTCATAACACCAAATATCAGTCAAACGGAACGAATACTGACCGGTTTCGATAATGCCTGTGGAAAGATTGGTCTTCAACTAGATCTAACGAAAACGAAGTTCATGAGGAACGGATGGGTTTCGGATGCCCCATTCACGCTCATCGGAACGGCAACCTCCGAATGCTCCATTTACGTCTATCTAGGTCATATTGAGCTAAGGAGCATTTCGCGGATCAGAGTTTTCTAAGACGCGCATTGGAAGTGGAAATGTGGGGAAAGATCACTTGGTAATTAGGGCTCTAAGAGAACATTATAATCATTACCACTATTCAATGATCAAATATTACTAGAGAGATCCTTGCGAAGGTTTTTATGTACTTCTTATTTGGAAGAACGCCTATGTGTCAAGAAATGAACAATTTTTTGACAAGAAAACCCACATCTTTCAACCATCATTTCACGGCTGTTTGTTTTTTTTAGTCTATGTTTTTATAATCTTTTGGTAGCTTGAAAAGTGCTTATTGAAATTATGCTTGGTTTCTGCTTCGACCTTCATGCTGCGGCCTTCTAACTAATAAAATAAGATATTTTGCAATCACAGTTCATTTTTTAAATTTCACAACGGAGTTTTCGATGTTATATAATGATATTCTAGATTAGATTAGATTAGATTTATTAATTAGATTAGATAGGATGTTACCGGAAAGACACATAAAAACATATATTATTTAGTGGGAGGACCTCACAGCTTTCTTGAAAAAGTCCATTATTCCTTACGAAATGAGTGAAATGCAGTCGCATTGCGTGAAATGTGTTTGTATATTAATTCCTTTTTCACTCAGCAGAGCATTTCCACTAAGCTATTAGTAATCATTCAACAATTCTAAAACTGGAAAATTTGGCACTGAATCTGATTAGTAAGGAGATTTTTGTAGTAACCTTTGCTAACAAAAAAGATAACTTTGTGCTCAAAAGCGCATGTGGTGCAGAGGTTATGGTTCTCTGAATTGCACACAAAATCATTGGTTCTTCCTAACATCATGGCTCACCAAACCTTCCGATCCTTCGAGGTAATTAAATTTGTGCCAAACTTATCTGGGAGCACAAGCAGCATTGGCTCAATATATCGGTAGACCACTGCGGCTCACTGTGAAGGCCAGCTATGCATTCAATCACCTCTAACGAAAATATAAGAGCGGTTGCATGGATGGCGCATCTTTCAAAAATTCTTCGACGCCAAGAACTTTATCCTTCTAAACATTTGCTCTGAGAGTACGCTGTTTCAATTCCACGCGGACCTTGCTTGATACTACAAAAAAGAATCTGAGTTTTGAGCATATCTCATCGCTACGAAAAGATTGAATATAAATGCAATGAGTTTTGTAAGAAGATTTTCTTTGAAAGAAAGGCCTGTGTCCCAAACATTTGCACTTTCCAGAAAGCTACATATTTGGGAAATTGGTAGTGCACTACGGTTGGGAAGAAAGTTCTGGGGTACATAAATCTGAGATAATTCCTGCGCATATCATGGAAATATTACAATTTCTTACGTGACAATTTCTCACCGTAGGCCTAAATATTCATCGTCTTTCATTTTCATTTTGCTGCAAGCCTTCGCCATGTCCAACGACACAATCGAAGTTCGTGTTTTATTGCGTCATTATTGGATAAGGATTCTTTCGCACCGAGCTGCAGTCGATAAGAACAACGAAGTTGATGGTAGGCACAAGTAGTAACTTTGATGCTGAACGCTGGTTTCAACGCTTCAATGCCAGAGGTCTGGATCTCAAAGACAATCCTCGTTCAGAACGTCCCACAGAGTTGAACAGTAAGATTTGATTGCTGCTTCAAAGGATGAATCGTTGTCAAGAATTGTCTTATGAAGTTAAAAAGCATGTCAAAAGTTCTTTGAATCTAACTCGAAAGCACTGAACTTCGACCACGTTCCAAACTTGGCGGATCGATGGCAAAAAAGTCGTAGAAAACAATGACCTTCATTTTGATGATAAATATTATTGCCTTTGTTTGGAATTCATGCATGAATTTTCAACTCTTTACAATACTCTCAGAACTTTTTTTATCAACCTAATAAGTTGCCTGGCTCCTTGAAGATGAGCATAATATCGTGTGATCAACTTCGTGATTTGTTCTTGACGCAGGAAATGAAGTTTACTTCCGTAATCCGCACCTTGTTTTGCCGTATTGGAAGAAATGTGTTTGCTAATAAGGCTTAGAATTTTAGTAATTATTTGATAGCTTAAATCACGGAAACTTCAACTATATATATTATTTTTGAAATAGCCTTTCTATTGGGTTCATGTAGTGGAAATAAAATTGTCTTCCACACTCGCGCACTTTTCGCTAAACAGAGCTTTTTCTGTAGAATTCCAATTCATATTCGATAGCTCAAACCGCGACAGTTTTATTTTATAATTGGTTTTCTACAAGAATTTTCATTGTGTTGTAGCAGCCAAAAGAGCACTGAGTTTCGCAAATCAGGATCATTTTGATTTTTTTGCACATTGATTCGAGCTCTTGATAAAATTGTATTCTCTAATTTTCCTAGAATTCTAACACCTTTTTGATAGCTAAAGTCTTGAGAATTTTGAAAATCTATTTGATTTTCAAAATGATCATTTTATTGCGCTGCAGCAGCCAATGTAATAATATATCTCGCACTCAGGCATTTCTCCTTTGGCCAAATTTTTTCTTCAGATTTCTTGTAATTGTTTGATAGCCTAAATTTTGCCAATCACAACCAAATACTTAGTTTTTGAAAAGACTGCTCATTGCTCTTATTCAGTAATTAGCAAGCCTGGCGATTTAGGGCTCAGAAAGACATGCAGATATTTCTGGTGAAAAAATGCGCACGACATTATGCGCTTGTTTAAGACACTGGAATAATCGTGTCGGTCAAATGGACACAATAGTCCTCATCTAAGTACACATACAGAATCGATCAGGATTGTGGACGACGGAAACATCATAACGAAACTGAAGAAAAAAACGTCACAAAACAGGAGCACGTGATATCTAACAGTCTATAAATACAACTGCAAGTAAGTAGCGAGGATCGCTGCAGTCATTCTCGTTGGAGTCAACATTTTTACGCATTTTTTAAAATTTATTTTTTGCATTGTTTATGAGTAAAGCAATAGTATGTTATTTCGGAAAATAATGATTATATAAAGACAATGAGTAGGAGCTATTCCTTCAAATGACGCTGTGGAAAGGCCAATTTTTCCCTGCTCGCAAGCATTTGCGACTTCGTGGTGGTGTATTCTCTTGTTTTGATCAATTTTCGATTTTTCCTTGATAATCTGATAAGGACAAGAGATGTGCCTTTCATAAGCTTTCTTCTTAAAAATGTTACGAAACCTTAATTCTTTGAACCGAAGCAACAAAATCCATCGAGAATTAGCGGTGAGGTGTTTTGTTGTATTCATTTAAACCGTCGTCTATCCAAAACCAATATTATTAGAACTGTGTTTATTTACGAAAAATTATTAAAGTTCTCGTAACTCAGCGAATAACCCAAACGAGGGAATTTCTTTCTCATAGTTTATCGTGGTGCGATTTTGCTAGAGTTCTGTCAACATGGGCTCTACTCATCTCGAAATGGAAATCGATTGGCGCCTTAATGTATCTGTCTACAATCTCATAACTGTAGTAGAATTTATCACGTCCATTATCACTTTCTTCGACCTCAAAACGACTACTCGACTGCTGAGACGCTCTAGTACCAGACGCTAAGCCGGCAAACATTATCATTTTGTAGGAAATAAATATGGCTTTATGCAAAATTATTTCATTTCTCAAATCTCTCAATTTTCTCTCCATCAATAGAGTATACCTTCAAATTAATCCTTCGATAATGAAAGCCAATGTGCTGATCATTACGTTGGAACATGTGGATTTCTTAAACTACCTGTTTGCTCTAGTATCCAATCAAACTGTATTTTTTTTTTTAGCTAGAACGTATTCTGATTGGTTGTACTTTTGATACTTCTGTTGCTAATACTTTAGATACCTCTATTTTTTATACTTTTCATGCTACGTTCACTCGGTGGAGCCGAGTCACGCATCACCTCAACACAGTGCGGTTTTTGAAACTGATTTAATGAGTATACAGCTGGTGACAATTTTCGAATTTTTCGGCGATCTCTTAGCCTTTCTTGATCGGGTAAACTTCACTGAAAGAAGAATTTCTCACAGCCATTATTCAGTAGGATTACTAATTCAATAAACGGCTTTACTTTCATCTGCTTATATAGACTTCGCTCAAAGACAATTATAACGTGATAACAACCGAAAAGCATACTTCAAGCCTTTCATGAAGTGTGTTACGGCACTTATACAATGCAAAACACGTGTTTCGGCCCTGCAGCCTCGTCGGTTGCACATTTCCTTCCGTCTGTGCCGATACTTTTCAGGACAGAAATCTGATAACCTGTCTCAAACCTTTTATTAGGCTCGGGTTAGCAATACACAGTACTAGACACTTGTTTCGCCTTTCCACACTCGTCCCTTTCCTTCATCGGCAAAAGATACATCCCCTGAAAAAAATCGGCTGACACGTGTGCAGTACTGTTCAAATGCCATACCACACTTCATAAAAGCCTCAGAACATATTATCGTATTATCAGTTTAATAAATAGTGCCTCCTCAATCATGCCACAAATTGCTCCTGTTCTTCCGACAAGGTCATAGGTAGTTGTACATAGTATTAGAGCTAATGATGATCATGATATCAAGTTTGTTCTCTTCAAATATCTTTACGCTTCCAGAAAAAGAAATCTTACATCGCCTTCGAATAGCGAAGAGTTATTCTTTAACTGACCTTAAATATGTAGTTGTGCACACATTCATTATGCTATCCAGTTCGATGGCCTGTACTGTAGAACGCGTTGAGGTGCCAAGCGATGTGTATGACGAGAACATCATCAAAATCTTTAGCGCATCTGATGAATTCAAAAAATATTTCATGCAGTAAGAGTTTTTAGGCATTTTGATGGTCGCCATTGCGTGTGGTTAATGAGAATTTTTCAGGCTACCTTCTTTTCAAGTGCACTTTTATAGATCTCTTTTCTCTTCTTTTAAGATCATCATGAAATCTCCCTATCTAGCAATGATATTTCTGCAAAAAGAAAAAACACTCATGAACTATACGGTCCAGGCAAGGCAGCTCGTTTCCTCTTGTAAGAACTTCCTGATAATTTTTCGAGTATTCCACCTTCTCTTAGTTTTGAATCCGTGAACAAGTTTATATGGTGTACTTTTAGTCATTACCACTGATTGGATGTATTAGTAAACCAAGTTAGTGGGTGTCGCATGTAGCTGCTAATGACCTTGTGAAGCTGAACTGGTTATATGTCGTGACCTTCTGTGCGAATATTTTGCTCTTGTAGGTGGTGTCGGCATCCGTAAGTGTCAAACCGTTAGGTACAGTGATGCAATTAATCTATCAGAAACATATATAGGGATTGCGAGCTGAAAGCGCGCTTTAGACAAACCAATGTCTAAAATCGTCTCCATTCTAGAAGAAACCGGGTCTTTAGACATCAGACCCCTTTACATTATGAAAAAAATCATCTACTCAGTTCTGAAAAACTGGGACGCGGCAATGCTGATTTTGATTATAAGGAGAGAAATGTCTTATCATACATTGAACATGACAGTTAAACAAAAAACTGGTGCGCGTAGGTATCAAGGTAACGCTGAGATGTTCGAATATTGGATACGTTTTTATTCTGCTCACAGTCCCATCCATCACAATTGTCTAGGTGCTAAAAGCGTAGTAAAAGAAGCAGTCTTGGTTGCATGTTGTAGGCACTCAATGTTCTGTTTCTGTGCCAGTGGCAAGTGGCGTTTACTATGTTCAAAGATTTGATTTCCTCTCACTTTTTTCCATTTGTTGTAACACAATGTGCCGTGTTATCATGCTATGAAGAGACTATACTAACTTATGACTGGTTTTTTTTTCTTAAGTGTCATAAGAGGAGTGCTCTCTGCGTGTCACCCTATTCCGTCAAGTCGAAAATGATGCGATATTTATATCGATTAGAGACGATCTTTCTATATACATAAACTGAAGTCTTCCCAATTGACTATGTTTGAAACCTCGCTCAAAACTTCAATATATATATAAGAGAATTGAATGGTGCAAAAATTCGACCTCAGACGGGAGTTGAACCCGCGTTTCACCCATACCGGGAGCGATTGAGATAGTTACGATAGAGAGATATTGCATATTGAGTGGCGCGTAAAGCGCTGACACTGTGGTGTAGTGGCAGCGCACGCCACCCGTATGGGTGAAACGCGGGATCAACTCCTGTCTGAGGTCGAATTTTTGCCTAACACTCAGCTCTCATGGGTATATTTGGAACGTTATAACACTGCGAAGAAGCATTAGAAGCATAAGTTTTTTCGCATTTCTCAAATTCAGTAGTCTGACGAAATGTTTTAAGCCTTTGTGAGATGTGGTTTACTTACTTTGTTGGATACTTGAGCGGTCCGTCTTCACGAAGTGGGTCTACTCCAACACATTTTTCATTCGTTTCTTCTTCTCGCGATAGTCGTCTATGGTAGTGTTTTGATTCGAGCATGGCAGCTGGCTCGAGTTTCTTATCGTGATCTGCAACATATGTGCTGCAGCTAGTGCAGTTGGTGAAAATACAGATGTGATTACAGCTGTCAATCGTTTGAACGAACACATCCGCCCAACGTGTGGGAGGTGGTAGTCCTAGGGGACGGGATTATTTTCGTGGCGCCCACTCTACAGCTCGTTTCGTCCATCGTCGTTTGATCTCTTTATTATATGACCACCCCATCTGTACTTTGCTATCAATATGAATTCTTCCAGATCACGAAGATGAGATAAATTTTGGAGATCTGAGCTGCGCAAACCGTCTAGGTGTTGTGAGTGCAGACTGATTTTAAGAAGACATTGTTCAAGCGCTCTGTGAGTTGCTCGCAGTAGTTTTCGCCCACAAATTTTTCTCAAAAGCAAGCAATCATCGACTGAAATTTTATTAATTCGCAGAAGTCCTATGTTAACTCTTCACAACGCGTTATCACATTTGCAGTGTGAGTTCCTGCGTGCATAACCTTCATCTCAGATGCGTCTTTAGCAAGTAAATTTCAACTTTTAAGGAAAGATTTGAATGCTCGAGGACTGTCGCGTTTGTATATATATATATATATATATATATGTGTGTGTGTGTGTGTGTGTGTGTGTGTGTGTGTGTGTGTGTGTGTGTGTGTGTGTGAGTGTGTGAGTGTGTGTGTGTGTGTGTGTCGTTGATTGCTGGTCAAGTCGATTCGTTTCGCTGTTTTGAGACAGCAGACGTAAGCGTTTCTACCAGAGCTGCAACGAGTGAGCTGTTTCCAGCAATATGTGAGAGCGAGAACATCAACATTACAGAGGCGGGAGGATTGCTGGACTAAGGCAGAATTAGCACCGCGCTCGTAGTACATGTCATCATTACTAGTCCGCTGTGCGGTGTTACAACGACAGGCTAAGAAGCTGATAACATTATTACTTTTTAATGCATATTAATAACATGCGATATATTCAAAGACCTTCATGAAGGACTCATGCGAGGGATCGAATCGAGTGCCAGAAGTGCTGAGATGCGCTCAGTGATATGTGGTCATCCCTTTCTCAGATGCAGACGATAGAGGGACTGTATCAAAAAAACTCCGTGCGTTCCACTTTCTTTGGATCTTACAGAAAATATAGAAAATATAGACTGATGTTGGTACACATTGATGTCGCGTTTCAATACAAAGACAAATGAGCAGTGAAAACTGGAATAAAGAAGAGAAAATTGTTGAGCAACAGCGTGGCATGAGAAACATCAGAAAACGTTAGAGCACGATGAATGCGAGAAAGCAAATCAAATGCAGGAAGTGCGTGAAATCAACACAATAATCGCGGTAATGAATTATCTAAAATAAGTGAGAACCTGAAAAATTTGTTCACTACTAGGGAAAAAGTAGTAATGTCTCACTCTTTTGGTGTGTATCCTCTGACGCGTAACCTCAGCTTGATATTAAGATGAGAACTGTGTGTATAGACATTTGATATTTGAAGAGCTTTGCGATGACTCTGAAACCGTTCTATTGGTTGTGATAAACACCTAAAAGAAAGCGTTTTATCTGTAAAATCACCATTTGAGAAGATTCTTTGACACCTCATCTTGGCAGTGAGGCAATCTACTGCTCTATGCTAGAGTGATCTGATAAATTATGCCTTCGAGTAAGCAGTGAACGTTCCCTTCATACACACCGCTTCAGCTGACCATCCACTTCTGCTGTGAGAAGCTGCCTTTTTTGGTTTTATTCTGTGTTGGCGCCGATTTCATGTCTGTCCTTAGTTCAGTTTTCGAATAAAATGATAATTGGTATCATACATTGTCAATCATGAGAATGTATTCATTAAGTTATATCAACGCTAATGGAGTACACATAAAACGAACTGAAGCGATATACTGTCAAATAAGTTTCTTAAAGAACCTTCTTCTTACATCTCAATCCATTCCAGCTGTATTAGAGTATAGTGTTCGACATGATCGTTCAATTTTGTGCACTACAGTTCTTTCTTACGAAGGTTAGTTGAATGCCAACTACTCTTCTGCGGAAGGATAGCTAGTAATTACTCCAGCAAGACAGCTTAACACTATCCTTCGGTCCCAAAAGTTGTCTATAGTAATTCGCCTTTAGAGCGGAGGGACCTTCATACTGCTTTTGACAGAGTTTATCTCTAGATTCTGGTGAAGTGCAGAGTGAATTCAAGACCGCATATTATCTGCCGTCATTTCTATACGTCTCCAACAACTTACCCGCCACCATTGAGGAACACGTTTGACATCTAACTATCGTTTCTCCGTATTAGTGAGATGATTTCAAGAAAAATCTAGCTGTAAATGGACTTGAAAAAATTATAAACTCGCTGTTGTAATCTCTTTTTCATTAGTCTCAATGACCATTATTCTCTGTTCTAGTGTGAAACATATCGTTTCCTTCTGCCTCGCATGCAAGGAGCCAGTTGACTTCTACGTTGTGCTAATAACCGTTCTTACTCCGTCGCACACCTACAAAACACTGATGTAAGTCCGAAATGAATATTTCGATATTGGCTCTGTTCGCTATTCAATCATTCGGCACTCATTGCTTTCGCAGGTTCACCTTCCCAAGTGGTCGACTGAGCAGAGTGCAAGTAAATTCGGCCGTCTCAGGTTCTGAAGAAGGCGAAACATTCATAACTTTAGCCAGTAATGCAGTGTACTGTACCTTTACTTTCGACTGTTTATATAGACCTCGCTTAAAACAACAATAATCTGATAAAACAATAATGATAGCAATGATAACATGTCTTTATAAGAGCGAGGTCTATCTAAACAGTTAAAAGTGAAGTTATGTTTATTCTATCAATCATGAGCGCTCGACTAGCGCTCGACTGTTGGTAACTGCAACGTCGGACTTTCAAAACTCTGCAATGTCTCACGACTTGTGGTGATTAAACAGCTTGGAAACCACATGGGTCATATTGAGCTAAGGAGCATTTCGCGGATCAGAGTTTTCTAAGACGCGCATTGGAAGTGGAAATGTGGGGAAAGATCACTTGGTAATTAGGGCTCTAAGAGAACATTATAATCATTACCACTATTCAATTATCAAATATTACTAGAGAGATCCTTGCGAAGGTTTTTATGTACTTCTTATTTGGAAGAACGCCTATGTGTCAAGAAATGAACAATTTTTTGACAAGAAAACCCACATCTTTCAACCATCATTTCACGGCTGTTTGTTTTTTTTAGTCTATGTTTTTATAATCTTTTGGTAGCTTGAAAAGTGCTTATTGAAATTATGCTTGGTTTCTGCTTCGACCTTCATGCTGCGGCCTTCTAACTAATAAAATAAGATATTTTGCAATCACAGTTCATTTTTTAAATTTCACAACGGAGTTTTCGATGTTATATAATGATATTCTAGATTAGATTAGATTAGATTTATTAATTAGATTAGATAGGATGTTACCGGAAAGACACATAAAAACATATATTATTTAGTGGGAGGACCTCACAGCTTTCTTGAAAAAGTCCATTATTCCTTACGAAATGAGTGAAGTGCAGTCGCATTGCGTGAAATGTGTTTGTATATTAATTCCTTTTTCACTCAGCAGAGCATTTCCACTAAGCTATTAGTAATCATTCAACAATTCTAAAACTGGAAAATTTGGCACTGAATCTGATTAGTAAGGAGATTTTTGTAGTAACCTTTGCTAACAAAAAAGATAACTTTGTGCTCAAAAGCGCATGTGGTGCAGAGGTTATGGTTCTCTGAATTGCACACAAAATCATTGGTTCTTCCTAACATCATGGCTCACCAAACCTTCCGATCCTTCGAGGTAATTAAATTTGTGCCAAACTTATCTGGGAGCACAAGCAGCATTGGCTCAATATATCGGTAGACCACTGCGGCTCACTGTGAAGGCCAGCTATGCATTCAATCACCTCTAACGAAAATATAAGAGCGGTTGCATGGATGGCGCATCTTTCAAAAATTCTTCGACGCCAAGAACTTTATCCTTCTAAACATTTGCTCTGAGAGTACGCTGTTTCAATTCCACGCGGACCTTGCTTGATACTACAAAAAAGAATCTGAGTTTTGAGCATATCTCATCGCTACGAAAAGATTGAATATAAATGCAATGAGTTTTGTAAGAAGATTTTCTTTGAAAGAAAGGCCTGTGTCCCAAACATTTGCACTTTCCAGAAAGCTACATATTTGGGAAATTGGTAGTGCACTACGGTTGGGAAGAAAGTTCTGGGGTACATAAATCTGAGATAATTCCTGCGCATATCATGGAAATATTACAATTTCTTACGTGACAATTTCTCACCGTAGGCCTAAATATTCATCGTCTTTCATTTTCATTTTGCTGCAAGCCTTCGCCATGTCCAACGACACAATCGAAGTTCGTGTTTTATTGCGTCATTATTGGATAAGGATTCTTTCGCACCGAGCTGCAGTCGATAAGAACAACGAAGTTGATGGTAGGCACAAGTAGTAACTTTGATGCTGAACGCTGGTTTCAACGCTTCAATGCCAGAGGTCTGGATCTCAAAGACAATCCTCGTTCAGAACGTCCCACAGAGTTGAACAGTAAGATTTGATTGCTGCTTCAAAGGATGAATCGTTGTCAAGAATTGTCTTATGAAGTTAAAAAGCATGTCAAAAGTTCTTTGAATCTAACTCGAAAGCACTGAACTTCGACCACGTTCCAAACTTGGCGGATCGATGGCAAAAAAGTCGTAGAAAACAATGACCTTCATTTTGATGATAAATATTATTGCCTTTGTTTGGAATTCATGCATGAATTTTCAACTCTTTACAATACTCTCAGAACTTTTTTTTATCAACCTAATAAGTTGCCTGGCTCCTTGAAGATGAGCATAATATCGTGTGATCAACTTCGTGATTTGTTCTTGACGCAGGAAATGAAGTTTACTTCCGTAATCCGCACCTTGTTTTGCCGTATTGGAAGAAATGTGTTTGCTAATAAGGCTTAGAATTTTAGTAATTATTTGATAGCTTAAATCACGGAAACTTCAACTATATATATTATTTTTGAAATAGCCTTTCTATTGGGTTCATGTAGTGGAAATAAAATTGTCTTCCACACTCGCGCACTTTTCGCTAAACAGAGCTTTTTCTGTAGAATTCCAATTCATATTCGATAGCTCAAACCGCGACAGTTTTATTTTATAATTGGTTTTCTACAAGAATTTTCATTGTGTTGTAGCAGCCAAAAGAGCACTGAGTTTCGCAAATCAGGATCATTTTGATTTTTTTGCACATTGATTCGAGCTCTTGATAAAATTGTATTCTCTAATTTTCCTAGAATTCTAACACCTTTTTGATAGCTAAAGTCTTGAGAATTTTGAAAATCTATTTGATTTTCAAAATGATCATTTTATTGCGCTGCAGCAGCCAATGTAATAATATATCTCGCACTCAGGCATTTCTCCTTTGGCCAAATTTTTTCTTCAGATTTCTTGTAATTGTTTGATAGCCTAAATTTTGCCAATCACAACCAAATACTTAGTTTTTGAAAAGACTGCTCATTGCTCCGTGACAGTCGAAATATTATTAGATTTTGCACACGCCACGCAATCTTTACTCTGGTATGCACATGGTAACGTTCGCGTAATGCTAGTCGAAGTAGGCCTTCAAAGAAATGATTTACATCAAAGTTTTCGTGTTTGAGCTATCGAGAGACTATTGAAAAGGTCTTGAGAGAGTCAGAAGACGCGTCTCTCTCAAGGGGTCGAAAAAGGTGCCTACAACGAAATAGTGGCGAAATGAATCACAAACATGAGCGAAATATGGATAAACTTAAATAAAAAAAGCATAGAATTGCTCAGTAATAATGTGAACAATGACCTTTTTGTAAGCATCTGGTGTTCCCTCCCAAATGTGGCGTTTTAAAAAAAGCAGTTTTATTTAATTTTAGGTTGCAGCGATAAAGCGTTATTCGTGTAGAGTATAAGTGGATTTATGGTAAATTTTCACTCATAAGACAATAGAACAAAGTTTCCTTCACAACTCTGTGAAAATCCTGTCTGTCATCGTTTACTAATATTTATTGAAAAGCTTTTTCGAATTATCGCTGAAATGGCATCGCGTTTCAATGTACAGTATCATTCTTGACGAGCACTTCGCTTTTTGATGATCGTTTTGGCAAGTTTCAACCAAATATAGTCTTACTGAAGTTCCTTCTACCACACTTTTTTTTAATGACAATTAGTTCCACTTCAGTGGCGACAAGATTCTAAATTTCATTGCAAAATTACCACATTGTCACTGAGACGCCCTGCGCTAGCAGCATCGCCGCGCGGTTTCGCCGCCTGCCGCGCACAAATTCAACGTGGAACCCAGGCGGTAAAATAATTCGGCGTCAATTCCTTCATAAGTAGGAAATAATCCTCTTGCAAGGGATTGGTTATATTGAAAGGCACCGTGCTACTAATAAGCCTGAAATGGTGAAACTCGTGTTTAACACGGTATAAGTGCCATATCAGGCCCCATTTAAGGGCCCAAAAAATGCTAACAAGTAAGCAGTGTATCATAATCAAGAAACATTGGCTAACAGCCTCGTGTCTATTCATCACCGAAGTACTGATGCAGAAATAGTCGGTGATTAGTCAGAGATGGCATTGTCACTCAGAATCTTACCACATTTTTTGATAACGAAGGAGGTGTTCAAGGTAACGCAATGATCAGGCATAAGTGTAACTGATCAAACCCTATAAAGTGTATGTGCGCGATGTTTGGATGTTCATTGTAGAGCAGATAAGAGTGGAAGAAGGCGTTCTCACCGTCAAAAGATAGGCGACCAGATTACATAAAAAAGAGGAAAAGAAATGTTCATTTTTTGAGGGTATCGTTTTCCTACCAGAAGAACCGATTATTATGAAGCGTGGGCGTTGTTCCTACTGAAAATATCGTTGTGAAAAATAATTGGTGGCATGTTATTTTTTCCTAACGATGAAGTACTCTCATCATTTAAGCTTTGATATATAATTATGAAAAAATTGACCAACTGCGCTGGGAACGTCGACGCCAAGTTGATCGAGAGGCCGGCATTGAAGCAACTGAGGAGGATTCAACTTTGACCACCCAAAAGTTGGCCACCGATTTTGATTGTGATCACGCAACAGGCAGCAGAATATTGAAGGTGCTCTGGTTTTTATTACTCTAGTGTCGAAACTCATGAGGAGACCTACTATAAGGTATACACTGTTGAATTGGTGTCATGTTTTCATTAGTAGACTCCGGTGTACTGATGGAAGGGCGTAACTGTGTGAAGATGGTTTTATTGAAGTTACTTGAGAAGTGAAAACTGGAGGAGGCGCAGGAGACCACAACGCGGCATTCGACTTACCTGGAGCATATGGAATCTGTGAGTCATGTTCAAGGTCATAATTACGAGAAAATCTGCTCATAGTACCGAATAAACAGGTAGTAGAAAGTTAGTACTCATGTAACTATAGAACAAAGTTGTTCCGATAGTTCAATAGAAGTTCCAACTTTTGATCTGCAATGCTAGTCGAAAAATATTGAGAATTATCTGTAAAAAAGGTTGCGTGCCAGGAGCAGCACTATTTTTGACAAACCAGTCTTTGCATTCGAATCTTTGATCATGATCACTTTCGTGTATTACGTTCAATAATAGTATATGGAGGATTCATGTTGCAATATTTGATTTCAGAAGTAGAAAATGATAATTTGAATGGTTATTCGACTGTTTATTCAATTGCAGTTATAACAAAGGTGATTCATTGTTGACATAGGCGATAAGAGATTATGAGACTGAAATGTGGATTAATTGAATAAAATATCATAACAATGTTCAAAGAAAATTCAGAAACAGCCTTTTCATAAATACTTGCTCTTCTTCTCCGCCCACCCACACCAAAATGCCCACCGTACGCAAAGGTTCAAATCAAAACTTGATCATATAAGTACCAACAAATACGTTGCGACAATGAAATGAATGACTTCCGTCATGAAGGTCTTTTTTTGCAAAACAAGCTCAGTGTTGCAATAGCAGTTGAAAATATGCTCGTTCCTCCGACAATGTGATTCTGTGGTCAAAACTTATAGAATTTATCAAAATATTGGCGTTCTTTTTATTGAAAACGCCGAAGAATAGGGAATTCTTGATAGTGACATAGCCAATATGTCGATGGTGTTCTAAAATCCGCCGTTACATTCAGCACAAAAAAAAATCTTTGCTTTCTGATTAGGAAGGAACAAGTGAAAAGCCTATCTTATTTGCTAGAGAGGACGTTTTCATAGCGGTGTAAGTAACTATCCGAAAGCTGAGACTTGAGGCTACCGCCGCACGTCGCTGATTTATTGAAACGCCCTTCATAACGTCGTAACATCCAGACCAAAAATTAGGTTTCACACTCGCCTTTCGCCTCTATTTTTATCACGCTCATGAATCGTTGGAAGCCGAAAAGTATATTGATGTGTAGGAAATCTTCGTAGTATCTTAATCGATCGTTCTATATAGAGTTTCTATCGAAGCGGAGGAAAAACAAAATATCAGTCGTCCCGCCTCGCCCGCACATCTCGCCTCCTGCCATGGCCTTCGCCTTGTCGAATAGCCTGTAAACACGACGTTATTAAAAGAACTCGATCCCACTCTTCTTACTAAACAGTTTTCCCAGAAAAAAGCACATCGCTAAAATCAGAAAATACCAACCTGTCAGATGGTCACTCATAGTCTAAAGAAAGAGTTTTGTCCGGCAAGGTTTCAAGTGCAAATTAAAGACTAGATGAGATCAAAATATCGAACGATCTTCTCAAAAAGCAAACACATTTTTAAGTTTCCTGAGGCTCGTGCTATTAACTACTAGCACACTGAGGAAGGAATTTTTTCCCAGCTAAGTATAGCGAGATGTCAGGAAAAAAACGTTACACCAAACATGGCTTTATTTTGAATGATACACTGTTATAAAAGAATGTTTCAAAAAATGGCAACGTGGAGCTGCAGCCAGAGGTCTCAGCTTTCCTATGAAAATTCCTTCTCCAGCGAATGAGATCGATTTTTCGTTTATTCCACCCTAATCAGAAGGAACTAAAAAACCATTTTGCTGTCAACTTTACGAATTTTAGTTGAAGTCAAATTTCGAAAGGGAACGAAACGAAGTGAAAACTTCACAGGATGCGGTGATGTGGTTAATACGATTCTTGTGTTACTTTGATAACTAACTGAAGCTTCAGATTAGCGTAAATAAGCGTTTATTTAGGCATTTTGATGCAATAACAATAAGCAAGGTCAACAAGTATGCATATAGTTAACAATGGACATGACGATATAGATTATATAAAATGTTAAGAAGAACATCAACAAGTTCTTAAGTGCATACCAAAAAAAGCGACATAAAGGATCACATCTTCTTGAATACACCCATGGTCTCTCCTAGTGATGGCATGGCACCCTCAGTCAATGGAGAAGGCTAGTCCTCAAGAGTGCTCACGGGGATGTTTTCAACAATCGGCTTGCACTTACACCCCGCCGTATTCGGACAAAATGTATTATAGCAGCTGACGGGTGTCTAAAGGTAAAACGTATGCAGACATTTCTGAAGCACTTAGAAAACTCTGAATAAAAAGCATCTTCATGAGCGCAGGGCAAACCATACACTGCCACTGGTCCTTTGATGGACATTCGAAAGATCAACGCTGAAGAGAATGAAATATAGTCAGAAGAAGGGTAGTAATGGTAGTAGGGGAACACGTAAAAAATGAGTAATACCTGGGACGCTTGGTAGGTATGCTGCCGTTCTCGAGACTATCTGAAATGTAAGTCTTAAATTTACATCATCAGCGTTATGATAATAAATACATAATCAATTAGTTCGGCGCTGATCAATCGCTTACAGATGCAGAAAGCGTTAATTTCCAGTTTGCATCGTAGACACCGGATGCACATTCGGCTATTCAGTGATCTGCAGTGGGTCATAGCCTTGTTAGTTTAAAAACTTGTTCGCGTGTGCAAATCTGGCAGCAATTTACAAAGTCATAACCACGGGGCATAATTAGCACTTAGGAGTGAGATCATTTGAACAACTCCGTTTTTGCGAACACCTGTATCTACTGATTTACATGCACTTCTATCTTATAAAGTAAAATTTGTGTTGGTTGATTGATTTTCTCAAGCACCGTGTCCTAAACTACTTAGCTGATCAGTAATGGGAAAACATGAAAAAGACAAAAAGGCTGCAGAAGCTGAAAATATCTGAAAATGTGAGTCTTAAGGAAATTATTGGGACATAAAAATAATGTTGACATAGCATATGCGAGGTATTACATAAGGTTCAGAATGTCTCTCCCTATCTATCCAATGAATAAAAAGCTATGTTCGTTGCCGTGTAATGTACCATTACTCCCCTCAACGGCTGACAAATCGCAGTATCTTTTCTTCCCAAACTCCTAACACTAATTCTCACTCAATAATCCACCAGCCTTATAAATACGCACTGCTGTAGATTAAGGGTGAGAAAACCTATGAGAAACAAAAAAATTCGAGGCAAAAATTGAAAAGTTTAATAAAATCCCTGCTCGTAATTAACAATGCCCTCAGCAAGAAAGCCTTTATCACGAAGGTACTGCTTCGCCTTTTCATCAAGCTCTATCATTCGTTTTTCGATATAATCGAAGTAGGCAGAGCATGTCCGCACCATCTGTGATAGTGCAGAAAATTCAGTTGATCGCAGTAGCTGAAGGTCAGTGTATAGGAGAGCTAAGTTTGATTGCAACAGTCGGGTGGAAGTTAGTACGGTGATCTCGGTGGTGTGGTGGTAGCACGCAGTCCGGTATGTGAGAACACGGAATAACTCCCACAGGGATGGATTGTTTTGCATACAACTCAACAATCTCAGATGTTGATTAGCTATCTCATTATTACTTGAACCATGTCATGTGATCGTTAAATGGGCTAACTTATGGCGAAAGGTATGATATAATTGAATAATTACAACACTGATGAAAAGCAGTATAGCAAGGACTTTGTTAAATTTAGTCTAGAAGATCAGGAATGAGAAATTCACAGGATACACTATATTTATATCACATGGCATAGGTTGTCAAAAATTCTACTATACATCTGAACTCTCAGTTTGCACTATTACCATCTTTTTGGCTTAGAAACATCTGTTGCATTTTCGAAATCTTCGCTATCGTTTAGTAGGTGTGATGAGGCTATACGACATGATAAATCTTTTTTGTAGTCCATATTTTTTTGTTGGATCACTCAGTACAGTGGAGTTATCTAAACCCAAGTTAACATCTTTGGCGATATAATTGAATAATGTTAATGAGATGATAGTAAACTGGAATTTCGATGTTAAACACTAGTACATTTGAATACTATAGCTTTTGATAGAGGCTTTTACTAGGCGATCAAACAACTAAATTCTAAGTTTTTTTCGCGTGGGTATAAATTTGCTTTACTTAGTATGCTGCATTTCAATTTAAATCTTCCACATCCATACAACGCGAAATCACCAAAATGCCAGCTATTGCATAATTATTGTACTGTACGCTTGTATTCAACTGACCTACTATCAGCAATCTCGTATCTGTTTATCAAGAAGAAATGTCGTGTTATTCTGACTTTAACATATTGGGAATGACAGACCCATAGCGCTAGTCCCGCCCCGTCATGCGCGCGTCAACTTGGCAACGAATAGCCTGCGTGCCGAGTACGTAATGCTGCCGTCCATCGGTTGGAAGGTTGCTGGTTCGATCCCTACCATGGTGCTTTGTTGTAATTTTGCGGCGATATCCTTTGATTTCTAAGTACAATATGCTTGAATCACTGGCACATCATTTCACATACATCACATATAGTAACAGCGTAACACAAGCGAGTCACGTTTTGTATCAAGAAGTAGTGAAATGTTGGACAACCGAGCGTTTTTTTGCCATAATAATTACGTTATAGAAACAAATGACACCAGAAAATGTCAGCAACAAAACTATAGTAAAGCGGCGTGCCAGGGTAGTGAACCAGCAACCTCCTTGCCGTTGGACGACAGGACGAGGAAGTCTCTGGACTGCTAGCTAGCGAGCCGCGGCGCGTGCAACGGGCAGCGTTAGCGCTGTGGATCGGTTGTCCCCAATGTGTTAAAGGCTTTAATACTGCTTCCATACTGATCTAGACGTATGCATTCGTGGAACGCTGTCGTGATTCTGAATGTGTTTATAAGTCAAGAAAATCTGAAGTAAAAACAGTGAAGTCGAGTTTTTTGCGTACTAACGCACACGATGTAGCAGCAAAGTTCCACAGTCTATTCTAAAAATGAATCTCATTTTAAGCAAAACACAGCAGCTTCGATCACTTCTTTATTTAAAAAACGAATTTCAATAAGGGTGTAGTTTTTTGAAATAAAGACATGCCTCTTTCTTATTTACAAAGCGCCAGCGTTCTGCCACCTTACTACAGCATAATGTGCCGCATTCACATACTAAATTCCTCTTCACAAATACGCCTCTTCATAGTCAAAAAGCAACTAAATAAACCTAATTGAGAAAGAAGTTTTTTAATACCGGCAAAAAAATTAAATTTTATTTTATGCTTGTTTCACACAAATCGGTTATTACAAATTCACGATAATATTCAGGAGTTTTTCCATGAAAAACGACCGTGGCGTTGAAGGAAAAGTACCCGACATGGATGCGCCAACGCGTGCGATGTTCCAGCAGGACAATGCCAAACTTTACACCTCAAAGACTAAGGAATAGCTTGATGAATTTTTTTTTTTTTTGATGAACTTCGACGAGATTTTGCGGCACTCAACCTGCAGTAGTGAGCCTTTGGATCTCGGCTCCTCTTCGCTCTATGGAACATTTATTGCGTAAACGCTGATTCGTGACATTTGATCACATTGAAGAGGCATGTCAAGAGTTTTTTATTCAAAGCCTAAGGAATGGTGATTTTGAGCAAATCCGGAATCCCATCTACCTTTGGCAGAAAATCGAGGGTACTGATGGCCTTAATTCTGAAGAATAACTATTGTCGTTTTCATTTCCTTAGCCTACTAAGATTCATAGGATTATGCCTCTAATGAAACCTCTGCGCTCTGTCAAGGGCATCTACTTCATCCATTTAAAACAAAAGGATCATCGAAACTTGGAATCGTTTGTCAGATTAGGATCGATACCGAGGAAGTGGGTGACTCACCGGTGGGAGCGCTGTTAAGCACACACATTCTACATTAGCCTTTTTGTTGACCTACTACCGCCCTTCAGAAAACAGCAAAATTATGCTAAACTTTTCCAAAATCAGTTTGTTTACTCCAATATACAGGAAGATGAATACTGACTACAATGAAAATTTGGAGCCCCTCAGTACGGCTGCGAGAAAATTCCAGAGAAAACCAACTGAATCAGCTCGATAACTTTCACGCAGAGAATCGAAAGCCTTCAGAAAGTAAATATTATAGCCACATTTTTCCTAGACTTATAGAACACAAAATATATATGTGCAGTTCCAACATCTCATACGACATCTTTCCTCCACAGCGAGAATTTGTCAGATCAGCGGAGGACATCACACTCTCTCATCTTGCAAAAAAAAGGATGGCTGGATAGATCATTTTAACTACCATCCACTAAGCTTTGTGTACACTCTACAGGCTAATCATAAAAGTTACCATTCCGCGCTCATCGAAGACCTTGGATACAGCGCAAGCAGCATTTTGGGAAGGATTTTCCCGCATAGACCACATCCAATCCGTGTTACGGACCATTAAAGTTAGTTGAAAGTAGCACTTTCCGACTGCACTGATCTCTCTCAACTACGTGAATGCGTTTAAAAACGTCAAAGCGAGCGCACCTAAAGAGTGTACAGAGACCAAATCGTGGGTCTGTGCTAAATACGAACACTACTTCGTTGTTATCGGATATGAAGACCATTAATAGAATTTTTCACCAAACCGTTTCCGCACTACAGTGGTAATAAGGTAACTCGATTAGGACAGCAAGGACTTATTCATTAGAAAACTTCTGCCGAACATTATCGAGGATATCACAGTCAAAATTTTGAGTATCAATGAAGCAGAGGCGATGTTTATAAACTCAGTAAAGCAAATAAAGAATTAAGTCGCGGTTAATTGAAATGAAGACATCACCTGTATCACCTGTTGTCTCGTGATCGTCGAGAGAATCGAACGGGTACCAGCAACTCTTCCATTTTTCCTTATCGCGTGCAAGAGTAGCCCAGTCAGTCCTCCTCGTTCTAGGAATTCAATGAGCATCACATCTTTCTTCTATCGCTTTCGTGAAAAAATCGGACCAACGGGTCAGTGGCCTTCCTTTAGAGCGCTTGACGTCCCCAGGAACCTAATCGGTAACGGCTTTCGTCCATCGGTTGTCGTTGAAGCGCATCACGTGTCCGGCCCACCTTATTTTCGATATCCTGTGTAGAACGGCGTCTCTTATTTTCGATCGTTGACGTAGGTCGGAACTTCGGATCATTTCTCTCACATGCGAGATACGGGATACTCCTAGCATCGACCTTTCGACTGCGCGTTCGATAACGCCAAGTGATTTTTCATCCTGCTTACGTAGCGACCAGGTTTCTGCTGCATTTAGGGCAGGGATAATTGTCGACTCGAAAAGATGCGTACGGAGTTGGATGTTCTTAGTTCTCTTCACTACATCTTCAATGCTCTTGAACGTTCCCCAAGCCGATTGCTTCCTCCTGCTCAACTCTGAAGGTAGGTCGTTCATCATGTTGATTTCACGACCTAGATAGACGTAAATGGAGCACTCGGAGATTGTCGTTCCGATGAGCGTGAATGGGGCATCCGAAACTCATCCGTTAATCATGAACATGGTTTCTTTAGATTTAGTTGAAGACCAATCATTCCACAGGCGATATCGAAATCGGTCAACATTCGATCCGCTTGGCTGATGATTGATGATGTGAGAACCATATCGTCAGCAAAGCAAAGAGCTGTTAAATCACCACCTGTCGTGAGACATTGCAGAGTTTTGAGAGTCCGACGTTGCAGTTACCAACAGTCGAGCGCTCATGATTGATAGAATATACACAGCTCCACTTTTAACTGTTTAGATAGACATCGCTCTCATAAAGACATGTTATCATTGCTATCATTATTCTTTTGTCAGATTATTGTTGTTTTAAGCGAGGTCTATATAAACAGTCGGAAGTAAAGGCACAGTATACTGCATTATTGGCTAAAGTTATAAATGTGTCGCCTTCTTCAGAACCTGGGACGGCCGAATTTACCTGCACTCTGCTCAGTTGAATAGCGGACAGAGCCATCTGATTTTACAATTTGCTAATGTTGGAGACTTTTAATCGTAATATTCATTTCGGACTTACATCAGTGTTTTGTAGGTGTGCGACGGTGTAAGAACGGCTATTAGCACATCGTAGAAGTCAGCTGGCTCCTTGCACGCGAGGCAGAAGAAAACGTTATGTTTCACACTAGAACAGAGAATTATGGTCATTGAGACTGATGAAAAAGAGATTACAACAGTGAGTTTATAATTTTTTTCAAATCCATTTACAGCTAGACTTTTTTAAAATCATCTCACTAATACGGAGAAACAATAGTTAGATGTCAAACGTGTTCCTCAATGGTGGCGGGTAAGTTGTTGGAGACGTACAGAAATGACGGCAGATAATATGCGGTCTTGAATTCACTCTGTACTTCACCAGAATCTAGAGATAAACTCTGTCAAAAACAGTATGAAGATCCTTCCACTCAAAAGGCGAATTACTATAGAGAACTTTTGGGACCAAAGGATAGTGTTAAGCTGTCTTGCTGGAGTAATTACTAGCTATCCTTCCGCAGAAGAGTAGTTGGCATTCAACTAACCTTCGTAAGAAAGAACTGTTGTGCACAAAATTGAACGATCATGTCGAACACTACACTCTAATACAGCTGGAATGGATTGAGATGTAAGAAGAAGATTCTTTAAGAAACTTATTTGACAGTATATCGCTTCAGTTCGTTTTATGTGTACTCCATGAGCGTTGATATAACTTAATGAATACATTCTCATGATTGACAATGTATGATAGCGATCATCATTTTATTCGAAAACTGAACTAAGGACAGGCATAAAATGGGCGCCAACACAGAATAAAACCAAAAAAGGCAGCTTCTCACAGCAGAAGTGGATGGTCAGCTGAAGCGGTGTGTATGAAGGGAACGTTCACTGCTTACTCGAAGGCATAATTTATCAGATCACTCTTGCATAGAGCAGTAGATTGCCTCACTGCCAAGATGAGGTGTCAAAGAATCTTCTCAAGTGGTGTTTTTATAGATAAAACGCTTCCTTTTAGGTGTTTAGCACAACCAATAGAACGGTTTCAGAGTCATCGCGAACCTCTTCAAATATCAAATGTCCATACACACAGTTCCCATCTTAATATCAAGTTGAGGTTACGCGTCAGAGGACACATACCAAATGAGCTTGATAAAAATGAAGGCGAAAGGCCATTGTGGAACCAATATTTGATCTGGATGCTACGACGTTATAAAGGGCGTTTCAACAAATCAGCGACGTGGGGCGGTAGCCTCAAGTCTTAGCTCTCGAATAGTTACTTTCACTGCTATGAAAACGTCCTCTCTAGCGAATAAGATAGGCTTTTCACTTGCTCCTTCCTAATCAGAAAGCAAAGGTTTTTTTGTGCTAAACGTAACGGCGGATTTTAGAACACCATCGACATATTGGCGACCTCTCTATCCAGAATTTCCTATTCTTCAGCTTTTTCAAAAAAACAGGCAAGAATAACTTTCATGAAGGGTTTTCAATGAAAAAAACGCCAATATTTTGAGAATTTCCATGAGATTTAATCAGAGAATCACATTGTTAGAGAAAGGAACATATTTCCAACTGCTATTTTTGTCCAATCTGGCTATATTCATGTACTCGTATGATAGCCTAATAAATGATGATTGCAACACTGAGCTTGTTTTGCAAAAAAAGACCTTCATGACGGAAGTCATTCATTTCATTGTCGCAACGTATTTGTTGGTACTTATATGATCAAGTTTTGATTTGAACCTTTGCGTACGGTGGGCATTTTGGTGTGGGTGGGCGGAGAAGAAGAGCAAGTATTTATGAAAAGGCTGTTTCTGAAATTTTCTTTGAACATTGTTATGATATTTTATTCAATTAATCCACATTTCAGTCTCATAATCTCTTATCGCCTATATCAACAATGAATCACCTTTGTTATAACTGCAATTGAATAAACAGTCGAATATCCATTCAAATTATCATTTTCTACTTCTGAAATCAAATATTGCAACATGAATCCTCCATATACTATTATTGAACGTAATACACGAAAGTGATCATGATCAAAGATTCGAATGCAAAGACTGGTTTGTCAAAAATAGTGCTGCTCCTGGCACGCAACCTTTTTTACAGATAATTCTCAATATTTTTCGACTAGCATTGCAGATCAAAAGTTGGAACTTCTATTGAACTATCGGAACAACTTTGTTCTATCGTTACATGAGTACTAACTTTCTACTACCTGTTTATTCGGTACTATGAGCAGATTTTCTCGTAATTATGACCTTGAACATGACTCACAGATTCCATATGCTCCAGGTAAGTCGAATGCCGCGTTGTGGTCTCCTGCGCCTCCTCCAGTTTTCACTTCTCAAGTAACTTCAATAAACCATCTTCACACAGTTACGCCCTTCCATCAGTACACCGGAGTCTACTAATGAAAACATGACACCAATTCAACAGTGTATACCTTATAGTAGGTATAGCAACTCATGCAACATTCATTGCTATTTTTATATCATCTTTCTTTATGAGTAATAACATAACGAGTTTGATTGTTAAGGTAAACTTGGACGCGAGTGGCGGCGTTGTGCTATGGGAGGACTGGTGCGCAGCATGGACTGGAGTTTCGCAATCCATGGGCCGACGACGACGAGAGTCGAGCGCCTTCAACTGGTCCGTGCGGCCGCCGGGTTACGTTTTGTCTTCGTATTTGTTTCCTTCTCCCTTTAGCATACCGATCGCATACAATTATTGTTTATGACTCGATGTGGCCCAGTTCAGTTGTCGTCTGCTGACTTTGTCCACAAGACGTATTATTGTTCACCACCTTTTACTTTGACTGATTGCTCGATGACGCACTAGACATTGTGATTGCAAACCCAGGTCACGGAGACGAGCCCAGTGGTGGGGGTCGTGGACGACTCACCCCTAGGGATGGGAAGCGGGCTCGTGAGACGATCTCGAACATACAGTGTGAGACTTATATGACTTATGACGACTATGATACTCACACATCGTCGACCCGACATACCGCCCTGGGGTTTCGTAATTCCGAGGCGACCACGATAGCCTCCCTGGTTCCCCCGTCTCCTGATTGACGTTTGCAAACCTTCTAAGTTGAATGTGGTCAACTCTCGCTCTTTGTCCTCATGTATTCGACCCACGCTGATATACTACTCATGTTACGAAATAGCTACTACCTACTACTCGAGCCACTACAATGTATTGATTTAACGACTGTTGCGAAATATGAACTTTTGCTCCGCCAATTGGATTGGTTGGCGGAAATGAATGTATTATATGTAATTATTATTTATTATAGGTTGTTTTCTATTAACGATTTATTCTGGCTATTATTCCTAATAAATTAATCCGCGTGGCAGGTATACTAACACATAGCATTCGACGGGCATTCACTACTGCAACCACTACAAATTTTGGTGCATTGTCCTCTCGAAACAACTCCGGATAACCTCTCTGCGTTCGCACTGAACGACAGAGGTAAGTCAGTTATTCAAGTACAGCTTTCAGCACAGTAAAGCATCCACGGTCCGACTCGACAAGGAGCTCGGGCACACACACTACTACGAACACCGCCTACAACGGCAACAACAGCAACATCCTCACAGCAGGATACAACCTACCAAACGGATTCACAGTCCACAGAAAGACAGAGGTCACGAAACTTTAACGTCAACAGTTCTTTACACCTTTCAGCATATTGTCCCACCATTACCATCGGGTGAGCGGACAAACAACACCATAAGGTCGTGAGAAAACAACCTCATCTTGAGGAAACCTACCTAAGTGAAGATTTACGAAAACCGCAGTCCAGCAAGGTACCCTCGCAAAAAACCAACTAGGTTTCTGAACAAAGGAAACAACATCATCAACAAGCAACCATCCGACCAGACAAGGAAAGATCCAAGTACGTCCAAATTTACCGATTTGAATTTTCATTCTTTCAGGTTTTAGTTTTGCCCAGTCTCTTGAATTTCGATTACACTTTGCTTTTCTATTTTCTGTTTTTGATATACGTTTTGCTGAAGGTTCGTGATAGACAAACGATTCTTCTTTCGTATTCTCTTTTCTTCTCGTTTTTCCGTTCGTATTTTCAGCTTTAGCAGCAACCTTACGACCAGTTAGCGAGCGAGTCGAAGCCTAAAGCAGTATGTCACCCGCGCTCTCTTCAAGTCAAGCAGTGCTCACAAGGGCATCTAACCAACTTGCGAAAGAATTAGACAACAATGAAGCTATCATCAAGGACATACTAGGACTTCCTCAAGAAAGAAGAGAGAGCAAAGAAGACATCAACACATTGCGAGTCCAATTGCGAAGGGCAATAAACGAGCTCGACTTCCGGATGAACAATGTTCAAGCGGCACTGGACAAGTATAATGCCGCGGTAGACCAATTGGGCGCAAGTGCTGCGTCAGATAGAACTGAGATGGACAAAGTTGAAGAATTATAGAAAAGACGCTAGACCTCTTGGACAGAGCTCAAGACCACAAAATTAGTCTCATACACTGTTATGACGAAGTGGATCACTCACAAGCGAAGTTCAATAGCAGCGCAGGTCATAACGCACCCAGAGCGAACCTGCCTCCAATTCCAATACCGAAATTTAGAGGAGAAGTTTGGGAATGGGAAGCGCTCTGGGGAGCGTTCAACCACACGGTACACTCACAGGATATGGACGACTACTTGAAAATGAACTATTTGGTGGACGCGATGGAAGGCAAGGCGAAAACATTTGTCAGACAGTACGAGGTATCCCGAGAGTCATACCAAATGGTTATAGCTCATCTGAAGAACAAATACGGCAACAAAAGAGCTCTGATAGACCAACTACTAAACAGACTTCATACAGCAGAAGCAAGGAGTGAGCGCTTAGAGGATCAGGAGACATTGTGTGAATCACTATGTTCGATCATAAACCAACTGCGCTACAAAGGAGAGCCAGTAGACAGCATGTATCTTCAGCAGCAGCTCCTCAGGAAGTTTTCAAGAAAAGTTCAGAGATACACCTTGGATCGAACACATCAACTGGAAACTGAACACAAACAGGAAGCAGAAGGTTGCACGACAGAAGAATTACTCAACATCATCAGTCAATATATAAGCAAAGAGCTCACAATAGAAACGCAAATGGGAAAACCGCGCAACTTCAGAAGAGACTTGCACATCGATGAGGACTACAGCGACCAGCGCATTCGAAGCAGCAGCGGCACGCAAGGGACGACTTCATGCATCTACTGCAAAAGAACAAGCCACAGATCGGTTGACTGCGATGAACTAAGAACGAATGAAGAAAGAGTGAAGCACATCAGAGCTCACAATTTGTGCATTAACTGCGGAGCACCAGGACATTCAGTGGCCAAATGCAAGTCTGGACCGTGCCGAAACTGCAGGAAACAGGGCCACCACACCTCAATATGCAAGGACAGGAACGTGTCACTGGACAATGCAGTAAGAAAAGAGGAGAAAGTTGAAACAGACGGAAGGCAAAGACCTGAAAAACGACAGGAGTCAACGAAGAAACACAGCAATCCAAAAACGTCCAAAGCTAGCGCACTGATCGCAGACACTACAACCAAAGCGGAAATTATCATGCAATCTCGGAAAGGTGAGGCAATGGACGCCCAAATTTTAGCGGAGAAGCTCAAGTTTTCAACAAAGACACCAAGGAGCAAGAACAAGTGTACGTGATATTTGACACAGGAGCAGATAGATCGTTCATCACTAAAGATCTGGCGGAACGACTAAAACTGCCGCAAACCGACTCTACGGACTTGACGATACACACGTTCGGAAATTTCGAACAAGTCAAGAAGAATTGCGGACTTACAACCGTCCAGTTGCGAGACGCACAAGGTGAATATCACGACATCAAAGTAACCATAGTCGAAAACTTTACAAACCCATTGCGACGTGTACCGCTAATCAAACAGGATAGATTCTTCCTACGTGACAATAACATCAAGCTTTCCATCGATCCGCACGCTCGAAGCATCCAACCAAAAATTCTCCTTGGATGTGCAGACCTCTTCTCCCTGCTGGACAACGGCTTAGCTCCGAAAAAGATACTACCTTCAGGACTACTTCTAATCTCATCAAAACTAGGATACCTGATAACCGGAGCCCACGAAAGGGACCAACCTCCGTCAAACGGCAGCACACTTTTGTTCACGGAAACTACCAATCCTGATGACGATTGTGAAGAACAATCCTGGAACGAGTTCTGTACGTTCGAATCAACAGGGATTCATGAATTTACAGGACCAACCGCAAAAGAACGTGAACTACAAAACATGGCCATATGGCGGCAGTTTGAAGAAACAATAGAGAAACGAGACGATGGCTACTACGTGAGACTGCCGTGGAAAGGCGATGCGCAAACTCTCCAGACAACAAGGGAATGGCCATAAGAAGACTACACGCTACACTGAACGCTCTGAAGAGCAAGCCTACTATTTTGCAAAAATACCATGACACGATCCAAGAACAACTACGACAGAACATTATAGAAGAGGTCGACGAGTCAAAACCAAACAAAGGAGCCATAGTACACTATCTTCCTCACCAGGCAGTATTAACTCCCACAAAGAAACAACAAAACTCAGGATCGTATACGATGCCACTGCTCATGCAAAAATGGCTCCATCGTTGAACGACGTACTCCATCAAGGACCTGTCTTATTGCCTCAGATCTTCGACATCTTGCTCAGGTTCCGGATCGGTAACGTCGCTCTAATTAGTGATGTGGAAAAGGCCTTTCTGCAAGTAAGGCTGCATGAAGAGGATAGAGACGCCACACGTTTTCTATGGATTAAGAACATAACGCAGCCAGCCAACCATGGTAACTTGACCGTATACAGATTTACAAGAGTCACATTCGGCCTCAACTGCTCACCATTTTTACTAGCCGGAACCATCAAACACCACTTAAGCAATTACGTGGACGATCCAAAACTTGGGATAGCACTAACAGAAAATACGTACGTAGACAACGTAATCCTAACATCATCATCAACAACGGAAGCAGTCAACATCTATAAAGAGTCGAAGAGGATCTTCAACGAACTGGGCATGAATCTAAGACAGTTCCTCTCCAACGATCAAAAGACAACGCAGCAAGACGAGGCCAACTTCTAGCAATCCACTGACGTCAACGCAAAAGACACAATCACCTAAGTTTAATTTCATACCTTAGTTGTTACACGTCACTAACCACGTCATTGCAGGTTCTACCACGGTCACGGACGAAACAACGAGCAGAGTGGACAACGAACCTCGCCTTCTCGGGGCCCGACTATAGCAACTCATGCAACATTCATTGCTATTTTTATATCATCTTTCTTTATGAGTAATAACATAACGAGTTTGATTGTTAAGGTAAGCTTGGACGCGAGTGCGGCGTTGTGCTATGGGAGGACTGGTGCGCAGCATGGACTGGAGTTTCGCAATCCATGGGCCGACGACGACGAGAGTCGAGCGCCTTCAACTGGTCCGTGCGGCCGCCGGGTTACGTTTTGTCTTCGTATTTGTTTCCTTCTCCCTTTAGCATACCGATCGCATACAATTATTGTTTATGACTCGATGTGGCCCAGTTCAGTTGTCGTCTGCTGACTTTGTCCACAAGACGTAATTATGTTCACCACCTTTTACTTTGACTGATTGCTCGATGACGCACTAGACATTGTGATTGCAAACCCAGGTCACGGAGACGAGCCCAGTGGTGGGGGTCGTGGACGACTCGCCCCTAGGGATGGGTAGCGGGCTCGTGAGACGATCTCGAACATACAGTGTGAGACTTATATGACTTATGACGACTATGATACTCACACATCGTCGACCCGACATACCGCCCTGGGGTTTCGTAATTCCGAGGCGACCACGATAGCCTCCCTGGTTCCCCCGTCTCCTGATTGACGTTTGCAAACCTTCTAAGTTGAATGTGGTCAACTCTCGCTCTTTGTCCTCATGTATTCGACCCACGCTGATATACTACTCATGTTACGAAATAGCTACTACTCGAGCCACTACAATGTATTGATTTAACGACTGTTGCGAAATATGAACTTTTGCTCCGCCAATTGGATTGGTTGGCGGAAATGAATGTATTATATGTAATTATTATTTATTATAGGTTGTTTTCTATTAACGATTTATTCTGGCTATTATTCCTAATAAATTAATCCGCGTGGCAGGTATACTAACACATAGCATTCGACGGGGCATTCACTACTGCAACCACTACAGTAGGTCTCCTCATGAGTTTCGACACTAGAGTAATAAAAACCAGAGCAACCTTCAATATTCTGCTGCCTGTTGCGTGATCACAATCAAAATCGGTGGCCAACTTTTGGGTGGTCAAAGTTGAATCCTCCTCAGTTGCTTCAATGCCGGCCTCTCGATCAACTTGGCGTCGACGTTCCCAGCGCAGTTGGTCAATTTTTTCATAATTATATATCAAAGCTTAAATGATGAGAGTACTTCATCGTTAGGAAAAAATAACATGCCACCAATTATTTTTCACAACGATATTTTCAGTAGGAACAACGCCCACGCTTCATAATAATCGGTTCTTCTGGTAGGAAAACGATACCCTCAAAAAATGAACATTTCTTTTCCTCTTTTTTATGTAATCTGGTCGCCTATCTTTTGACGGTGAGAACGCCTTCTTCCACTCTTATCTGCTCTACAATGAACATCCAAACATCGCGCACATACACTTTATAGGGTTTGATCAGTTACACTTATGCCTGATCATTGCGTTACCTTGAACACCTCCTTCGTTATCAAAAAATGTGGTAAGATTCTGAGTGACAATGCCATCTCTGACTAATCACCGACTATTTCTGCATCAGTACTTCGGTGATGAATAGACACGAGGCTGTTAGCCAATGTTTCTTGATTATGATACACTGCTTACTTGTTAGCATTTTTTGGGCCCTTAAATGGGGCCTGATATGGCACTTATACCGTGTTAAACACGAGTTTCACCATTTCAGGCTTATTAGTAGCACGGTGCCTTTCAATATAACCAATCCCTTGCAAGAGGATTATTTCCTACTTATGAAGGAATTGACGCCGAATTATTTTACCGCCTGGGTTCCACGTTGAATTTGTGCGCGGCAGGCGGCGAAACCGCGCGGCGATGCTGCTAGCGCAGGGCGTCTCAGTGACAATGTGGTAATTTTGCAATGAAATTTAGAATCTTGTCGCCACTGAAGTGGAACTAATTGTCATTAAAAAAAAGTGTGGTAGAAGGAACTTCAGTAAGACTATATTTGGTTGAAACTTGCCAAAACGATCATCAAAAAGCGAAGTGCTCGTCAAGAATGATACTGTACATTGAAACGCGATGCCATTTCAGCGATAATTCGAAAAAGCTTTTCAATAAATATTAGTAAACGATGACAGACAGGATTTTCACAGAGTTGTGAAGGAAACTTTGTTCTATTGTCTTATGAGTGAAAATTTACCATAAATCCACTTATACTCTACACGAATAACGCTTTATCGCTGCAACCTAAAATTAAATAAAACTGCTTTTTTTAAAACGCCACATTTGGGAGGGAACACCAGATGCTTACAAAAAGGTCATTGTTCACATTATTACTGAGCAATTCTATGCTTTTTTTATTTAAGTTTATCCATATTTCGCTCATGTTTGTGATTCATTTCGCCACTATTTCGTTGTAGGCACCTTTTTCGACCCCTTGAGAGAGACGCGTCTTCTGACTCTCTCAAGACCTTTTCAATAGTCTCTCGATAGCTCAAACACGAAAACTTTGATGTAAATCATTTCTTTGAAGGCCTACTTCGACTAGCATTACGCGAACGTTACCATGTGCATACCAGAGTAAAGATTGCGTGGCGTGTGCAAAATCTAATAATATTTCGACTGTCACGGAGCAATGAGCAGTCTTTTCAAAAACTAAGTATTTGGTTGTGATTGGCAAAATTTAGGCTATCAAACAATTACAAGAAATCTGAAGAAAAAATTTGGCCAAAGGAGAAATGCCTGAGTGCGAGATATATTATTACATTGGCTGCTGCAGCGCAATAAAATGATCATTTTGAAAATCAAATAGATTTTCAAAATTCTCAAGACTTTAGCTATCAAAAAGGTGTTAGAATTCTAGGAAAATTAGAGAATACAATTTTATCAAGAGCTCGAATCAATGTGCAAAAAAATCAAAATGATCCTGATTTGCGAAACTCAGTGCTCTTTTGGCTGCTACAACACAATGAAAATTCTTGTAGAAAACCAATTATAAAATAAAACTGTCGCGGTTTGAGCTATCGAATATGAATTGGAATTCTACAGAAAAAGCTCTGTTTAGCGAAAAGTGCGCGAGTGTGGAAGACAATTTTATTTCCACTACATGAACCCAATAGAAAGGCTATTTCAAAAATAATATATATAGTTGAAGTTTCCGTGATTTAAGCTATCAAATAATTACTAAAATTCTAAGCCTTATTAGCAAACACATTTCTTCCAATACGGCAAAACAAGGTGCGGATTACGGAAGTAAACTTCATTTCCTGCGTCAAGAACAAATCACGAAGTTGATCACACGATATTATGCTCATCTTCAAGGAGCCAGGCAACTTATTAGGTTGATAAAAAAAAGTTCTGAGAGTATTGTAAAGAGTTGAAAATTCATGCATGAATTCCAAACAAAGGCAATAATATTTATCATCAAAATGAAGGTCATTGTTTTCTACGACTTTTTTGCCATCGATCCGCCAAGTTTGGAACGTGGTCGAAGTTCAGTGCTTTCGAGTTAGATTCAAAGAACTTTTGACATGCTTTTTAACTTCATAAGACAATTCTTGACAACGATTCATCCTTTGAAGCAGCAATCAAATCTTACTGTTCAACTCTGTGGGACGTTCTGAACGAGGATTGTCTTTGAGATCCAGACCTCTGGCATTGAAGCGTTGAAACCAGCGTTCAGCATCAAAGTTACTACTTGTGCCTACCATCAACTTCGTTGTTCTTATCGACTGCAGCTCGGTGCGAAAGAATCCTTATCCAATAATGACGCAATAAAACACGAACTTCGATTGTGTCGTTGGACATGGCGAAGGCTTGCAGCAAAATGAAAATGAAAGACGATGAATATTTAGGCCTACGGTGAGAAATTGTCACGTAAGAAATTGTAATATTTCCATGATATGCGCAGGAATTATCTCAGATTTATGTACCCCAGAACTTTCTTCCCAACCGTAGTGCACTACCAATTTCCCAAATATGTAGCTTTCTGGAAAGTGCAAATGTTTGGGACACAGGCCTTTCTTTCAAAGAAAATCTTCTTACAAAACTCATTGCATTTATATTCAATCTTTTCGTAGCGATGAGATATGCTCAAAACTCAGATTCTTTTTTGTAGTATCAAGCAAGGTCCGCGTGGAATTGAAACAGCGTACTCTCAGAGCAAATGTTTAGAAGGATAAAGTTCTTGGCGTCGAAGAATTTTTGAAAGATGCGCCATCCATGCAACCGCTCTTATATTTTCGTTAGAGGTGATTGAATGCATAGCTGGCCTTCACAGTGAGCCGCAGTGGTCTACCGATATATTGAGCCAATGCTGCTTGTGCTCCCAGATAAGTTTGGCACAAATTTAATTACCTCGAAGGATCGGAAGGTTTGGTGAGCCATGATGTTAGGAAGAACCAATGATTTTGTGTGCAATTCAGAGAACCATAACCTCTGCACCACATGCGCTTTTGAGCACAAAGTTATCTTTTTTGTTAGCAAAGGTTACTACAAAAATCTCCTTACTAATCAGATTCAGTGCCAAATTTTCCAGTTTTAGAATTGTTGAATGATTACTAATAGCTTAGTGGAAATGCTCTGCTGAGTGAAAAAGGAATTAATATACAAACACATTTCACGCAATGCGACTGCACTTCACTCATTTCGTAAGGAATAATGGACTTTTTTCAAGAAAGCTGTGAGGTCCTCCCACTAAATAATATATGTTTTTATGTGTCTTTCCGGTAACATCCTATCTAATCTAATTAATAAATCTAATCTAATCTAATCTAGAATATCATTATATAACATCGAAAACTCCGTTGTGAAATTTAAAAAATGAACTGTGATTGCAAAATATCTTATTTTATTAGTTAGAAGGCCGCAGCATGAAGGTCGAAGCAGAAACCAAGCATAATTTCAATAAGCACTTTTCAAGCTACCAAAAGATTATAAAAACATAGACTAAAAAAAACAAACAGCCGTGAAATGATGGTTGAAAGATGTGGGTTTTCTTGTCAAAAAATTGTTCATTTCTTGACACATAGGCGTTCTTCCAAATAAGAAGTACATAAAAACCTTCGCAAGGATCTCTCTAGTAATATTTGATAATTGAATAGTGGTAATGATTATAATGTTCTCTTAGAGCCCTAATTACCAAGTGATCTTTCCCCACATTTCCACTTCCAATGCGCGTCTTAGAAAACTCTGATCCGCGAAATGCTCCTTAGCTCAATATGACCCATGTGGTTTCCAAGCTGTTTAATCACCACAAGTCGTGAGACATTGCAGAGTTTTGAAAGTCCGACGTTGCAGTTACCAACAGTCGAGCGCTAGTCGAGCGCTCATGATTGATAGAATAAACATAACTTCACTTTTAACTGTTTAGATAGACCTCGCTCTTATAAAGACATGTTATCATTGCTATCATTATTGTTTTATCAGATTATTGTTGTTTTAAGCGAGGTCTATATAAACAGTCGAAAGTAAAGGTACAGTACACTGCATTACTGGCTAAAGTTATGAATGTTTCGCCTTCTTCAGAACCTGAGACGGCCGAATTTACTTGCACTCTGCTCAGTCGACCACTTGGGAAGGTGAACCTGCGAAAGCAATGAGTGCCGAATGATTGAATAGCGAACAGAGCCAATATCGAAATATTCATTTCGGACTTACATCAGTGTTTTGTAGGTGTGCGACGGAGTAAGAACGGTTATTAGCACAACGTAGAAGTCAACTGGCTCCTTGCATGCGAGGCAGAAGGAAACGATATGTTTCACACTAGAACAGAGAATAATGGTCATTGAGACTAATGAAAAAGAGATTACAACAGCGAGTTTATAATTTTTTCAAGTCCATTTACAGCTAGATTTTCTTGAAATCATCTCACTAATACGGAGAAACGATAGTTAGATGTCAAACGTGTTCCTCAATGGTGGCGGGTAAGTTGTTGGAGACGTATAGAAATGACGGCAGATAATATGCGGTCTTGAATTCACTCTGCACTTCACCAGAATCTAGAGATAAACTCTGTCAAAAGCAGTATGAAGGTCCCTCCGCTCTAAAGGCGAATTACTATAGACAACTTTTGGGACCGAAGGATAGTGTTAAGCTGTCTTGCTGGAGTAATTACTAGCTATCCTTCCGCAGAAGAGTAGTTGGCATTCAACTAACCTTCGTAAGAAAGAACTGTAGTGCACAAAATTGAACGATCATGTCGAACACTATACTCTAATACAGCTGGAATGGATTGAGATGTAAGAAGAAGGTTCTTTAAGAAACTTATTTGACAGTATATCGCTTCAGTTCGTTTTATGTGTACTCCATTAGCGTTGATATAACTTAATGAATACATTCTCATGATTGACAATGTATGATACCAATTATCATTTTATTCGAAAACTGAACTAAGGACAGACATGAAATCGGCGCCAACACAGAATAAAACCAAAAAAGGCAGCTTCTCACAGCAGAAGTGGATGGTCAGCTGAAGCGGTGTGTATGAAGGGAACGTTCACTGCTTACTCGAAGGCATAATTTATCAGATCACTCTAGCATAGAGCAGTAGATTGCCTCACTGCCAAGATGAGGTGTCAAAGAATCTTCTCAAATGGTGATTTTACAGATAAAACGCTTTCTTTAGGTGTTTATCACAACCAATAGAACGGTTTCAGAGTCATCGCAAAGCTCTTCAAATATCAAATGTCTATACACACAGTTCTCATCTTAATATCAAGCTGAGGTTACGCGTCAGAGGATACACACCAAAAGAGTGAGACATTACTACTTTTTCCCTAGTAGTGAACAAATTTTTCAGGTTCTCACTTATTTTAGATAATTCATTACCGCGATTATTGTGTTGATTTCACGCACTTCCTGCATTTGATTTGCTTTCTCGCATTCATCGTGCTCTAACGTTTTCTGATGTTTCTCATGCCACGCTGTTGCTCAACAATTTTCTCTTCTTTATTCCAGTTTTCACTGCTCATTTGTCTTTGTATTGAAACGCGACATCAATGTGTACCAACATCAGTCTATATTTTCTATATTTTCTGTAAGATCCAAAGAAAGTGGAACGCACGGAGTTTTTTGATACAGTCCCTCTATCGTCTGCATCTGAGAAAGGGATGACCACATATCACTGAGCGCATCTCAGCACTTCTGGCACTCGATTCGATCCCTCGCATGAGTCCTTCATGAAGGTCTTTGAATATATCGCATGTTATTAATATGCATTAAAAAGTAATAATGTTATCAGCTTCTTAGCCTGTCGTTGTAACACCGCACAGCGGACTAGTAATGATGACATGTACTACGAGCGCGGTGCTAATTCTGCCTTAGTCCAGCAATCCTCCCGCCTCTGTAATGTTGATGTTCTCGCTCTCACATATTGCTGGAAACAGCTCACTCGTTGCAGCTCTGGTAGAAACGCTTACGTCTGCTGTCTCAAAACAGCGAAACGAATCGACTTGACCAGCAATCAACGACACACACACACACACACACTCACACACTCACACACACACACACACACACACACACACACACACACACACACACACACACACACACACACATATATATATATATATATATATATACAAACGCGACAGTCCTCGAGCATTCAAATCTTTCCTTAAAAGTTGAAATTTACTTGCTAAAGACGCATCTGAGATGAAGGTTATGCACGCAGGAACTCACACTGCAAATGTGATAACGCGTTGTGAAGAGTTAACATAGGACTTCTGCGAATTAATAAAATTTCAGTCGATGATTGCTTGCTTTTGAGAAAAATTTGTGGGCGAAAACTACTGCGAGCAACTCACAGAGCGCTTGAACAATGTCTTCTTAAAATCAGTCTGCACTCACAACACCTAGACGGTTTGCGCAGCTCAGATCTCCAAAATTTATCTCATCTTCGTGATCTGGAAGAATTCATATTGATAGCAAAGTACAGATGGGGTGGTCATATAATAAAGAGATCAAACGACGATGGACGAAACGAGCTGTAGAGTGGGCGCCACGAAAATAATCCCGTCCCCTAGGACTACCACCTCCCACACGTTGGGCGGATGTGTTCGTTCAAACGATTGACAGCTGTAATCACATCTGTATTTTCACCAACTGCACTAGCTGCAGCACATATGTTGCAGATCACGATAAGAAACTCGAGCCAGCTGCCATGCTCGAATCAAAACACTACCATAGACGACTATCGCGAGAAGAAGAAACGAATGAAAAATGTGTTGGAGTAGACCCACTTCGTGAAGACGGACCGCTCAAGTATCCAACAAAGTAAGTAAACCACATCTCACAAAGGCTTAAAACATTTCGTCAGACTACTGAATTTGAGAAATGCGAAAAAACTTATGCTTCTAATGCTTCTTCGCAGTGTTATAACGTTCCAAATATACCCATGAGAGCTGAGTGTTAGGCAAAAATTCGACCTCAGACAGGAGTTGATCCCGCGTTTCACCCATACGGGTGGCGTGCGCTGCCACTACACCACAGTGTCAGCGCTTTACGCGCCACTCAATATGCAATATCTCTCTATCGTAACTATCTCAATCGCTCCCGGTATGGGTGAAACGCGGGTTCAACTCCCGTCTGAGGTCGAATTTTTGCACCATTCAATTCTCTTATATATATATTGAAGTTTTGAGCGAGGTTTCAAACATAGTCAATTGGGAAGACTTCAGTTTATGTATATAGAAAGATCGTCTCTAATCGATATAAATATCGCATCATTTTCGACTTGACGGAATAGGGTGACACGCAGAGAGCACTCCTCTTATGACACTTAAGAAAAAAAAACCAGTCATAAGTTAGTATAGTCTCTTCATAGCATGATAACACGGCACATTGTGTTACAACAAATGGAAAAAAGTGAGAGGAAATCAAATCTTTGAACATAGTAAACGCCACTTGCCACTGGCACAGAAACAGAACATTGAGTGCCTACAACATGCAACCAAGACTGCTTCTTTTACTACGCTTTTAGCACCTAGACAATTGTGATGGATGGGACTGTGAGCAGAATAAAAACGTATCCAATATTCGAACATCTCAGCGTTACCTTGATACCTACGCGCACCAGTTTTTTGTTTAACTGTCATGTTCAATGTATGATAAGACATTTCTCTCCTTATAATCAAAAATCAGCATTGCCGCGTCCCAGTTTTTCAGAACTGAGTAGATGATTTTTTCATAATGTAAAGGGGTCTGATGTCTAAAGACCCGGTTTCTTCTAGAATGGAGACGATTTTAGACATTGGTTTGTCTAAAGCGCGCTTTCAGCTCGCAATCCCTATATATGTTTCTGATAGATTAATTGCATCACTGTACCTAACGGTTTGACACTTACGGATGCCGACACCACCTACAAGAGCAAAATATTCGCACAGAAGGTCACGACATATAACCAGTTCAGCTTCACAAGGTCATTAGCAGCTACATGCGACACCCACTAACTTGGTTTACTAATACATCCAATCAGTGGTAATGACTAAAAGTACACCATATAAACTTGTTCACGGATTCAAAACTAAGAGAAGGTGGAATACTCGAAAAATTATCAGGAAGTTCTTACAAGAGGAAACGAGCTGCCTTGCCTGGACCGTATAGTTCATGAGTGTTTTTCTTTTTGCAGAAATATCATTGCTAGATAGGGAGATTTCATGATGATCTTAAAAGAAGAGAAAAGAGATCTATAAAAGTGCACTTGAAAAGAAGGTAGCCTGAAAAATTCTCATTAACCACACGCAATGGCGACCATCAAAATGCCTAAAAACTCTTACTGCATGAAATATTTTTTGAATTCATCAGATGCGCTAAAGATTTTGATGATGTTCTCGTCATACACATCGCTTGGCACCTCAACGCGTTCTACAGTACAGGCCATCGAACTGGATAGCATAATGAATGTGTGCACAACTACATATTTAAGGTCAGTTAAAGAATAACTCTTCGCTATTCGAAGGCGATGTAAGATTTCTTTTTCTGGAAGCGTAAAGATATTTGAAGAGAACAAACTTGATATCATGATCATCATTAGCTCTAATACTATGTACAACTACCTATGACCTTGTCGGAAGAACAGGAGCAATTTGTGGCATGATTGAGGAGGCACTATTTATTAAACTGATAATACGATAATATGTTCTGAGGCTTTTATGAAGTGTGGTATGGCATTTGAACAGTACTGCACACGTGTCAGCCGATTTTTTTCAGGGGATGTATCTTTTGCCGATGAAGGAAAGGGACGAGTGTGGAAAGGCGAAACAAGTGTCTAGTACTGTGTATTGCTAACCCGAGCCTAATAAAAGGTTTGAGACAGGTTATCAGATTTCTGTCCTGAAAAGTATCGGCACAGACGGAAGGAAATGTGCAACCGACGAGGCTGCAGGGCCGAAACACGTGTTTTGCATTGTATAAGTGCCGTAACACACTTCATGAAAGGCTTGAAGTATGCTTTTCGGTTGTTATCACGTTATAATTGTCTTTGAGCGAAGTCTATATAAGCAGATGAAAGTAAAGCCGTTTATTGAATTAGTAATCCTACTGAATAATGGCTGTGAGAAATTCTTCTTTCAGTGAAGTTTACCCGATCAAGAAAGGCTAAGAGATCGCCGAAAAATTCGAAAATTGTCACCAGCTGTATACTCATTAAATCAGTTTCAAAAACCGCACTGTGTTGAGGTGATGCGTGACTCGGCTCCACCGAGTGAACGTAGCATGAAAAGTATAAAAAATAGAGGTATCTAAAGTATTAGCAACAGAAGTATCAAAAGTACAACCAATCAGAATACGTTCTAGCTAAAAAAAAAAATACAGTTTGATTGGATACTAGAGCAAACAGGTAGTTTAAGAAATCCACATGTTCCAACGTAATGATCAGCACATTGGCTTTCATTATCGAAGGATTAATTTGAAGGTATACTCTATTGATGGAGAGAAAATTGAGAGATTTGAGAAATGAAATAATTTTGCATAAAGCCATATTTATTTCCTACAAAATGATAATGTTTGCCGGCTTAGCGTCTGGTACTAGAGCGTCTCAGCAGTCGAGTAGTCGTTTTGAGGTCGAAGAAAGTGATAATGGACGTGATAAATTCTACTACAGTTATGAGATTGTAGACAGATACATTAAGGCGCCAATCGATTTCCATTTCGAGATGAGTAGAGCCCATGTTGACAGAACTCTAGCAAAATCGCACCACGATAAACTATGAGAAAGAAATTCCCTCGTTTGGGTTATTCGCTGAGTTACGAGAACTTTAATAATTTTTCGTAAATAAACACAGTTCTAATAATATTGGTTTTGGATAGACGACGGTTTAAATGAATACAACAAAACACCTCACCGCTAATTCTCGATGGATTTTGTTGCTTCGGTTCAAAGAATTAAGGTTTCGTAACATTTTTAAGAAGAAAGCTTATGAAAGGCACATCTCTTGTCCTTATCAGATTATCAAGGAAAAATCGAAAATTGATCAAAACAAGAGAATACACCACCACGAAGTCGCAAATGCTTGCGAGCAGGGAAAAATTGGCCTTTCCACAGCGTCATTTGAAGGAATAGCTCCTACTCATTGTCTTTATATAATCATTATTTTCCGAAATAACATACTATTGCTTTACTCATAAACAATGCAAAAAATAAATTTTAAAAAATGCGTAAAAATGTTGACTCCAACGAGAATGACTGCAGCGATCCTCGCTACTTACTTGCAGTTGTATTTATAGACTGTTAGATATCACGTGCTCCTGTTTTGTGACGTTTTTTTCTTCAGTTTCGTTATGATGTTTCCGTCGTCCACAATCCTGATCGATTCTGTATGTGTACTTAGATGAGGACTATTGTGTCCATTTGACCGACACGATTATTCCAGTGTCTTAAACAAGCGCATAATGTCGTGCGCATTTTTTCACCAGAAATATCTGCATGTCTTTCTGAGCCCTAAATCGCCAGGCTTGCTAATTACTGAATAAGAGCAATGAGCAGTCTTTTCAAAAACTAAGTATTTGGTTGTGATTGGCAAAATTTAGGCTATCAAACAATTACAAGAAATCTGAAGAAAAAATTTGGCCAAAGGAGAAATGCCTGAGTGCGAGATATATTATTACATTGGCTGCTGCAGCGCAATAAAATGATCATTTTGAAAATCAAATAGATTTTCAAAATTCTCAAGACTTTAGCTATCAAAAAGGTGTTAGAATTCTAGGAAAATTAGAGAATACAATTTTATCAAGAGCTCGAATCAATGTGCAAAAAAATCAAAATGATCCTGATTTGCGAAACTCAGTGCTCTTTTGGCTGCTACAACACAATGAAAATTCTTGTAGAAAACCAATTATAAAATAAAACTGTCGCGGTTTGAGCTATCGAATATGAATTGGAATTCTACAGAAAAAGCTCTGTTTAGCGAAAAGTGCGCGAGTGTGGAAGACAATTTTATTTCCACTACATGAACCCAATAGAAAGGCTATTTCAAAAATAATATATATAGTTGAAGTTTCCGTGATTTAAGCTATCAAATAATTACTAAAATTCTAAGCCTTATTAGCAAACACATTTCTTCCAATACGGCAAAACAAGGTGCGGATTACGGAAGTAAACTTCATTTCCTGCGTCAAGAACAAATCACGAAGTTGATCACACGATATTATGCTCATCTTCAAGGAGCCAGGCAACTTATTAGGTTGATAAAAAAAGTTCTGAGAGTATTGTAAAGAGTTGAAAATTCATGCATGAATTCCAAACAAAGGCAATAATATTTATCATCAAAATGAAGGTCATTGTTTTCTACGACTTTTTTGCCATCGATCCGCCAAGTTTGGAACGTGGTCGAAGTTCAGTGCTTTCGAGTTAGATTCAAAGAACTTTTGACATGCTTTTTAACTTCATAAGACAATTCTTGACAACGATTCATCCTTTGAAGCAGCAATCAAATCTTACTGTTCAACTCTGTGGGACGTTCTGAACGAGGATTGTCTTTGAGATCCAGACCTCTGGCATTGAAGCGTTGAAACCAGCGTTCAGCATCAAAGTTACTACTTGTGCCTACCATCAACTTCGTTGTTCTTATCGACTGCAGCTCGGTGCGAAAGAATCCTTATCCAATAATGACGCAATAAAACACGAACTTCGATTGTGTCGTTGGACATGGCGAAGGCTTGCAGCAAAATGAAAATGAAAGACGATGAATATTTAGGCCTACGGTGAGAAATTGTCACGTAAGAAATTGTAATATTTCCATGATATGCGCAGGAATTATCTCAGATTTATGTACCCCAGAACTTTCTTCCCAACCGTAGTGCACTACCAATTTCCCAAATATGTAGCTTTCTGGAAAGTGCAAATGTTTGGGACACAGGCCTTTCTTTCAAAGAAAATCTTCTTACAAAACTCATTGCATTTATATTCAATCTTTTCGTAGCGATGAGATATGCTCAAAACTCAGATTCTTTTTTGTAGTATCAAGCAAGGTCCGCGTGGAATTGAAACAGCGTACTCTCAGAGCAAATGTTTAGAAGGATAAAGTTCTTGGCGTCGAAGAATTTTTGAAAGATGCGCCATCCATGCAACCGCTCTTATATTTTCGTTAGAGGTGATTGAATGCATAGCTGGCCTTCACAGTGAGCCGCAGTGGTCTACCGATATATTGAGCCAATGCTGCTTGTGCTCCCAGATAAGTTTGGCACAAATTTAATTACCTCGAAGGATCGGAAGGTTTGGTGAGCCATGATGTTAGGAAGAACCAATGATTTTGTGTGCAATTCAGAGAACCATAACCTCTGCACCACATGCGCTTTTGAGCACAAAGTTATCTTTTTTGTTAGCAAAGGTTACTACAAAAATCTCCTTACTAATCAGATTCAGTGCCAAATTTTCCAGTTTTAGAATTGTTGAATGATTACTAATAGCTTAGTGGAAATGCTCTGCTGAGTGAAAAAGGAATTAATATACAAACACATTTCACGCAATGCGACTGCATTTCACTCATTTCGTAAGGAATAATGGACTTTTTCAAGAAAGCTGTGAGGTCCTCCCACTAAATAATATATGTTTTTATGTGTCTTTCCGGTAACATCCTATCTAATCTAATTAATAAATCTAATCTAATCTAATCTAGAATATCATTATATAACATCGAAAACTCCGTTGTGAAATTTAAAAAATGAACTGTGATTGCAAAATATCTTATTTTATTAGTTAGAAGGCCGCAGCATGAAGGTCGAAGCAGAAACCAAGCATAATTTCAATAAGCACTTTTCAAGCTACCAAAAGATTATAAAAACATAGACTAAAAAAAACAAACAGCCGTGAAATGATGGTTGAAAGATGTGGGTTTTCTTGTCAAAAAATTGTTCATTTCTTGACACATAGGCGTTCTTCCAAATAAGAAGTACATAAAAACCTTCGCAAGGATCTCTCTAGTAATATTTGATCATTGAATAGTGGTAATGATTATAATGTTCTCTTAGAGCCCTAATTACCAAGTGATCTTTCCCCACATTTCCACTTCCAATGCGCGTCTTAGAAAACTCTGATCCGCGAAATGCTCCTTAGCTCAATATGACCTAGATAGACGTAAATGGAGCATTCGGAGGTTGCCGTTCCGATGAGCGTGAATGGGGCATCCGAAACCCATCCGTTCCTCATGAACTTCGTTTTCGTTAGATCTAGTTGAAGACCAATCTTTCCACAGGCATTATCGAAACCGGTCAGTATTCGTTCCGTTTGACTGATATTTGGTGTTATGAGAACGATATCGTCAGCAAAGCGAAGATGGTTTAATTGTCGACCGTCAATTTTCACTCCCATATCGTCCCATTCTAATGTTCACATGACGTTTTGCAGGGTGGCAGTGAATAGTTTTGGCGAAATTGTATCGCCTTGTCGAACCCCTCTTCTTACGTCATTGGTGATATTGTTGTAGAATAGAGATATTTTGGTCGTGAAATCTGTATAAAGCTCACGAAGGGTCATTAGGTACCGAGTAGGGACGCCCTTGTTATCCAGAGCCTCTATAACCTCTTCTGTTTCCACTGAATCAAAGGCTTCCTTCAGACCGATGAAAGTGGGACAGAGTGGTTGTTTGTACTCTCGTGAAACTTCGATGAGTCTTGTAATCGTGTGAATGTGGTCCATGGTACTAAATCCTTTTCGGAACCCTGCATGTTCTCATGGCTGTCCTTCGTCCAGTGCTCTGTCAATCCTATTTAGGATGACTCGAGTAAAGAGTTTATAGACAACGGACAGCAAGCAGATTATGCGATAATTGCCTATGTCGTGAAGGTCTGCCTTTTTGAACAACAATACGGTCTTGCTGGTTTTCCATTGAATAGGGACCTTGCATTCTGACAGGTAGCGAGTGAAGAGCCGAGCCAGGGTGTTGATGAGAACTAGCGGCAGATTCTTCAGATGTTCTGGTCTAATCCTGTCTGGACCGGGTGTTGTTCTGTTCTTCATCGACGATATAGCATGTCGGATTTCGGAATGGAGGACCGGTGGGACGGCATATTCTTCCTCTTTCAATTTGTATGACGGTAAAAGGACATGGTTAGCGAAGGGATCTGAGTAGTATTGGTGGATGATTATCTCCATAGCCCTTCTCGAAGCTGTAAGTGTCCCGCCAGGGTATCGAAGTGCAATCATCTTGGTCTTATAGATGGCGAAGCCTCGCTGGGCTTTGCGAATGCTCCTTCCAGCTTCTGCTGCTTCTGCCAAACTGCTGCTCTCCCCTCTTTGAAGTCTTTTTTTTATCGCACGTCTGCAGCGTTTCGCAAGTTCGGACGTAAGGTTTCGGTTTCCTGCAGCTCGCGAGATTCCACGTTGACGTATCAGCTCGAGTGTCTGCAGAGACAAGCGTCTCTTCGTGACCTTAGGACTCTCGGCTTTCATAGCTCTAAAGTGAAGATATTCAACGACTTGATCGTATTCTTCGTCGATGCTGTCGACAACGGTATCTTCCGAAGAACCGACTAATGATTTGAATACATCCCAGTTTATGGTAGTTTTGGAACCTCGTTGTTTGAATTTAGCGGCTTTCTCTCCTCTCCTCGAAAAACGGAACGTTGCGCGAAGGAGGCGATGGCTTGATCCCGTGTAGAACTTAGGAACAGCGGCGACATCGGTCAGGCAAAACCTTCGACTTACTAAGATGTGATCTATTTCGTTATGGTACTCTCTATTGGGAGACTCCCACGTCCCTCGCTGAGAAAGAGGCCTTTGGAATTGTGAGTTACCATGAATGGTTTGGGTCGCCATGATGAACTCGGATAGCCTCTCAACCTGTTCATTCCATTGTAGTCCGTGGGTCCCTATGTGACGTTCTTCTAAGTGCAATTTTTGCATTAGAATCTCCGACATATCTCAAGAACATCTTACGATCAAGATCCTGTCTTCGGCTGGAGCGCGACTGATCTCCTAGACTGTTCTCTCCAGCTTCAAACTTCTCGAACCACTTTCTAGCCATCCTTCCTGCAATCGTGTTAACACCACAAGCTCCTTGAAGCTTGCTCGTCACTTCACCATCATTTTTCCGCAGGAGCTATTCCTGCATGAGTAGCTAGAGACCTTGCCTCCACGACAGCTCCATCTTAAGACAAGTATAGACAAGTTGTATACCAAAATGTTGCAAGAAAATGCGCACTTGAGCGGTAACAAAATCGTACAATTCTTTGCAAAACTCGTGTCATTACCACGATATTACGAAATTTATATTACAGCCTATCACATTATTATTCACATGGCAATAATAAATTTTCTAAAGAAAAAATTCGTAAGCCTGGAATACTGTCTAAGGAAATTTTTCTTTTTTCTTCTAAAATGTTTCTTTTTTTTGACATAAAGGTTGGTTATCAATGCAGCAGTATCTCGATTTATAGAGAACTCCCAGATTTTTTTTAAGTTCTTGAATTTGATCTTAGCGAAGTTGTTTGCACACACAGAGAGTGACAAAGCAATTTCTCTTCCATTACACTGTAAAGTAGCCATTATTCAAGTTATTCAGTTATCTAGAAACCATCCACAATTGCCAAAAATCAACATTTTAGTGAATATCTTGAGTACATTGGTCATAGTGTAATGAATCGTCGAATGCTTCCATGGTTAGTGATAGGGAAAAAATTTGTACACACTTCGTGAACGTTGACTCTTGCACTTGGAAGTGATCAACCATTTCGTTGCAAAATCGTAAAGCAGCTAGATGTTAACAACCTGGACGGCAGTTTTATAGACGCAGTTAGAGTGTCAGATAGTGATTATATTCCATGATAAAACTGTAGAGTGGATTTGCCACACGACATGGCCATGACCGAATGCCCTAGCATGCAAACAGCACTCCTACTGTGTCAATTTCATATCTTACCTTACTGACGGCTATATTCTTCCTACAATCAAAAATTCGGCACTAGTTGCTGAACTGAGTGGCACTCATGGCGCAATGGTCAGAGTTGCCCTGCGGCACACAGATGGCCGATGGTCTTATTCAATGTCTAGGGTTCGCCAAGTTTACCATCGCTTCAGGGTGGGCAATTTGCTACCAGACTTGTCTGAGAGGATAGCAACTTTGACTTGATACATCGGCAGGCACTGCAAGTCAAGGTAATGTTCATACATGCATTCATTAACCTCAAAAGCTCTTTGATGAAATAGTATGCATGGCGCATCTTTAGTAATTAATCAATGCCGAAAACTTCATCTTTTTATGCATGTGTTGAATAGCGGTAATCTATCTTGCCCCAAGTTCACTAACTTTGTATCGATCTTTATTTTATTTAGTCAGACATACTCCAGATCGTCTCTTTTTCTCTTTTATCTCTACCTCTTTCTCTCTCTCTTTCTTTCTCGTTCTCTGTTGTCTCCTTGCTTCGATAAGGCATGAAAAACAACTGTTATTTTTGAACGATCTCAGCTTCTAGTGGAAGGAGCGTTGCTGCTGCCGTAGGAGTCATCCATTAATCTTTTCCTCCTGCTGTCAAAACTATGAGCACAAGAAACGGCTTCCTTTTTGCAACGTCATTTATGCTAAACTCGCGGATTATTGCGTCCATTCAACGTTATCCGATTGCTGTTTTCCCTTCGTGATCTCAAAGGTAAGATTTAATTGCTTTGCCATGGCGGTACTACAAACGGACTCCATCCCAAGTGTCCAAGGTCTGTATCGTTCATTGTTGTGTCTTTCGGTATCTCTCCATTGTACTTACCATTCTTGAATTTTTTTTATTCAGGAATTCTGCTTATACAAAGGTGACTGTTCGATGGCTTCATTATCGACAATTTCAATGCTATGCTCGATTTTTGAAAACGGCTTCTTAGTGCGCTGTAGCAAAATAAAATCATGTTGACATTTGGCTCGTTTTCGAGCGTGTTTCTCTTATTTATCCAAAAATTTTGCTCTTATTTCCGATGATTCCTGGATTCATTGCAATGTGATTATAGAAGAAACTTTGCTCTATCGTTTGTGAGTTTCCAGTTTTTATTCCCACTCCATTTTGTCAAAGAAACCTCTTCTAAAATAGCTAAGCCAAGCATTCTGTTCCATATATCAACTTCATATGAACGTTGAAAGGAGATTCTGGAGTACCGTCACATTGTTTTCTGTATATGTTTTTGTATAGGCGAAAAATCTCTTGATTTGAACTATGCGTTTTGATTGCTTCCCTAGACCACAGTGAAATTTCAGTATGCCTTAGACTTATTTTTGAGTAGTGCATGTAACCTGTCATAGGCACTTATATAGTGTTAGACACGAGTTTCAGCCTTGCACAGCCTCATCAGTCACAAAGTACCTCTCGACTTAGCTAATCCTCTCGTGGAAATTCAACCTCTATATAGAGTTGGTGCTGAAGAACTTTTTAAACCTGCCATTCGGTGAAAATGTCACTGAATGGGCAGTATTATACACTCGCTTGCTCTTGGAATGGTATCGTTAGAATATATCACACCTTTCGCTTCTAGTATTTTCTTAAACCACGCTAAACTTTCAATATGCCCTTAATCATTTGTTTGAGCCATGCATGTGGTCTATTACAGGGCAACTCATAAAGCTTCACACACATGTTTCTGCCATATAAGTTGGCCTATAATAGGTCACATCCGTGGCTCATGAAATGATTATCAGACGCAATTTTAAAACGAAGAATCGCGCCCAATATAGACTTTCCTAGCTGGTACAGCGCAATGAGAAGTAGTTTCCAAAAACTAAGTAAATTATCAAACTCATAGTGATCTAAGCAATAGATTGCTAGTGGGAGTGTAGGTGATAAAGCTCGGTCCAGTTGAGAACACGCCGGGTATGGAACTCAATTTTATTTTCACTGCTACAGAACAATAAGAAGACTTTTTTTAAAAAAACCAGGTATGCCATTGAAGTTGTTGAGATTCAAGCTATCGAATGACTACTAAAACTTTCCAAAAGCATTTTCTATTTATTATGGTCACTCATGAAGGTTGTTCGAGTCTTCACCAACGAGAAGTTGTGGATTGTGATGATTTGAATAGTTTGGATTATAATCATATTAGCTTAGATTGCACCAATATAATATTTAGAAGAATCTTAGGAATTGGTCCCGTTTTGTGGCGGTAATTTTGGCATTTGGATAAAAAACTGGTCTGATGTTGAGATGGCAATGGTCCATACCCACATAGAATATTGACGGAACACCAAAGCATACTTGACGAACATTCTTTTTCGCGAAAACTTGGCTCAGATCACTGATGGTTCGGAATAAATGATGTTCATGGGTCATGTCCGCATTGACCATGACAAAATTACAGCCCTTCTAGTATGACATATCAAGTATAAAAATTTTGGTTCTTGCCCATGATAAGGCGACAAATGAAGATTTGACCCCTTTCGGCGGAAACGAGTTTTCATAAGAGTGTTTGTGTGTTTCAAAAGCTTAAATCTCTTGCAACTGTGCTATGTAACCGGTTTTTTTGAAAAGACTTTTGCAAACGCTGTAATTCAGATAGTATTATGTTCCACATCGACTGCGCAACTGTCACTTTGTTGGAAGCACGAAAAACACATGAACGTGTAGGAAAAATTTTGTAGTATTGAGTGACACGTTTTATCAGTAGCTGTTTTCAAAGAAGGGAAGCAAATCCGAATTCAATTATATAAATCACATCTGATCGCGACGACCCCCACCCCCCTCTCACCCCCACCTTGCAGGCCGTGAATTGACTTAGCAACACATACCCGCGTATGCGAATCAATCTTATCTTTCATTATACACTGCAGGGAATTGGTTTTCGAAGAAACATGCTCAGTATTGCAACCGGTGAATCTTGCGCTATCGAATGAATATCAATAGTCTTAAGGAAGAAGTTTATGAAGTGAGAAATGCGGTGTGTGTGAAGCACAAATATTTTCCTTTCAGTAAAACAATATAAAAAGAATTACTCAAAAATTTGCTATATAGCGCAAAAACCAGAGAATTGAATTCTGATAAGTACTTATAGTGAATAAAAATGTCTGTCCAGCGTGAGAGGGCGAATCTTCATTTGTTGCCATATAATGAACAAGTACCAAAACTTTTTTGCAAATTAGTGGGTGTGTACCGACCAGTGTATCTTCGTAATGACGAGTTGGGTAGGATCGTATATGATTAGGAATGTGTATCATCTTCACATGCAACCGTGTGAGCTTTTTAGCTTACTGACCCGCTGTTTCAGGTTTTTCCGAGGATCTCAGGCACTCTTGAGACTTATGCCCGCTGCTTCTACTCATTTTTCTTAATGCTACCTTTTTAGTGGCTCATATTCAGATTCATGGCCACTTCTTGTTTTGGAATTTTTTCGAGAAAGTGCTCATGGGAGCTTACGAAAACGCCGTTGTAGGGGTCGAGGGTATTCTATCGTGGAAGCGAAGTTTTATTGCCTCTGTGAATTTCAAACCTTTTACTTATCGTCTGGACGGAAGCCTTCGTTTAAATTAGATTCTGGATGTACATGAGCATCGATATAACCACACACACGTGATCGCACCCTCATGGACATGACTATATCGCCGATACGCTAAAGGTGTAGGTTAATCTGGATAATAGGAGATTATTTAAGATTTTACACGTTTCATAGCATTCGCTTGTAAGTGTATGCCCTTTGTTTAACACTTCGGCTATTCGCAGGTTTCGATATCTGTAAAACACTTTATCCCTCAAGGCTGCTGCAAACCCTTTAATACCTTTTTAGCCGTTTTACAATTTTCTGGATAAAGAATAGAGCGAATAACTCAAGTAATTAGCTTAACGTGCCCTTACTGATTACTGTTTGTTGAGCAAATATTCAGTTCAATCCAGATGACGTGCACAACTGTAACTAGTTTGTTACCAAAAAGGTTCTTACCGATTAGAAGGGAGCCAATCAAAAATCGATCTTATTCGCTGGAGAAAATTTTTCATAGAGTGTTAGTATACATCCGAAAGCTTGGATTTACGGCTACAGTAGCACGTCGTTGGTTTTCCAAAACGCCCCTTTATAAACATTTCAACATTCAAAACAAAGTCGTGTTCATGAAACCACGTGTTTTTTTCGCTCTTACCTCGTTTGTACTTTGCTGGAGAAAACTCACTCCTCAGAGTGCTATTACTAAAAATGTAGCCTCAAGTTTTTAAAGAACTCAAAAATGTTTTTTTAAAAGCTCTCTCGATCTTTTGATCTTCTCTGGTCTTTAATGTATGCCTTGATCTTTGCCGAAAAGGGCGTCTTTCTTTGGACTATTAGTAATCATCTGATGTTCTTGCGCTTGCTGATCTGTGCTTGAGTGAGCTCATGTGAAATCCCATTGACACTTGCTTCCATTTTTCTTGCTCTGCTGCCTTGCAATAGTTTTGCTGAATGTCGGTATGACCCCAGTCAAAAATTGTCAAACCAACTCCTCATAGCCAAAGCACGATCCTCATGCAGTTGCTTTAGTGACGGGCCGAAGCCTAGCGAAAAGCTATACAGAGATTGTAGCCGAGTAAGCAAAGCAAACCGAGTGCAAAACAGTTATCTCATTTTCGTTGCTACTACGCAGTAAGAAGGTTTTTATAAACCCTACTTATTGATGAAATCAAAAAAAATCTAAGCATCTTGAACAGTTACTGAAGTGCAGGAAAAAAGTGTTTCTGTATGATTGGCCTCCAGAAAATCGTGTGTCTTTTCCAATACCACATCGTCTCGAGAGCGTTAATGGAGACATTAATGCCAGGCCAAATCACTAGATTAGTTAGCTTTTTACATAGTTTGCATTTTTCATTATCTCACTGTGGGGCGCTTTGTCGACTCTTGTCTACAGCTCCACTACGACAGCGGCTGCTCTGGAAACGCCAGAGAAACTCCTTAGGGCAAAGCAGAATTACTGTCAATTTGGACAGTCTTCTAAACGTATCGTCCACAACAAATTCAAACTGTAGGCATCTATGTGCTTAGTATCATGTGTGATGTGCGTCGGACTCAGTACATATGATTCACTTTTGCTCAAACCACGCTCATTTCTCTTCTTCGATCTGTATTTCAATTTTCTCGCGCGTTTTTTCTTGTTTTTTGTGGACTTTATCTTATCGTAATCTCTGCTTTTTTCGTATAGCTTTCTTGTTCTTCAAAAGGTATTCAAACTCACACATGTGGCAAAAAACTGCTTCTCCACCATCCAGACGCAGTGTTGTCATCTTCTGGAAGGATCTAGACGGCCAGTATATTTAGAGGCATTTTCAATTTTTTCGTATCCACCCGTCAGACAGAAAATAACAAGAGAAAGCTCTTGAATCACACTCCTAAAAGTATGGGTCAGCATTTGCCTTCAATTTTAAATTCAACATTGCAAGGTGAATGAATGCAGATCTGACCTTTACAATGACTTGCAGTGGCCTAGGTCGCTGCAACGACGCAGATGTAACATACCCTCCCAGACAAGTCTGATGCCATTGAATACCGCCCTTGACGAAATGGAGGTTGGGGTGAGCCAGTGAGTGCAAGGTCAAACCAAAGACTTTGTGGGGCGACACGGTGCTCCCTCAAACCACTGCGAGACCCATGCTCATCAAACAAAGTTTGATTAGGATTACAGTAATTTATCATAGTAGTTGATGGAGGGAGTAATCAACAGTTCGTTGGAATGGGTTTTTTATAGTCTTCGAGTACTTCAGGGGAGCGGGAAAAGGGCTCGTATCTCACTTTTGATTAACTAATCAGTAAAAAGAAAGGAAAAGTGGAAGAAGAATAATGCACATTTGGTGATGTCTTGGAGTATCTGATAAAGATAACAGGATATTTTTTATTAAGTGATGAGGATGAGTGACGACAAATACGGAGAAATCCGAGCCCCATATGTGCTGGA